>WBMW01004213.1:0-129298 GCA_013396635.1 Penelope pileata
TTAGAAACTAAGACACCAAGTAATAGATTAATGTTATCTCTGGACCTCCGTTTGACATTAATATACCTAAAAAAGCTGTTTTTGTTTCTCCCCACAGGACTGGCCAGCTTCATCTCTAATTGTTCTTTGGCCACATGAATTTTCTCCCTACGATGGCAAACAGCATCTCTGTAGTCCTCCCATGTTTCCCAACCTCTTATACAGATAAAAGGTTAGAGTTAAATTGATAATAATTTTTTTCATAGATGAAATGCTTGTACAAATAATATATATCATCCCTTAATAAACTGATTTGTTTGAAAATTAACATAAATCTTAGATATGTTAATAATATTGAAAGATGGAGAGAATATTGATCAACATATTTACCTGGATTCTGCTTTCATTTACATTCTAGTTCTAAACCAATAATAACTCTAGTAAAGTGGATTGAAATATTCTTGACAATAAATAAAAAAAAAAAACAAGGAAGAATATCACTATTTTCCTTATTCTATACAAATAAGGGTTTGGGGTTCATCTTTGAAGAGCTGAAAATTCTTTCCACCATTCAACAAAGTGTGTAGTTGAGATAGACGTGGAAGTGCCTCTAACATTTTCAGCAGGATGTCTGGTACCCTGACTGCTCTGGACTCACATTCTTTTTGACATGTTTATCTGCACTTGCAGCTTCGACACCATGATACAAATTCTGTGAGAACACTGTGGGATTGACCACATCTCCAGTCTCAATGCAGGATTTAACATGCTTTTTCTAACAGCCTGAAGCAAGACTGGACTTAGAAAATGGAACAAATCCAGCAGGAAATGAAAGGGTTAATATAACTTAACTGACCAAAATCAACAGAGAGCTCCTGGACAGCGATTGTGGTGACACATCAATCATTTAACATTCTGTAAATGGTAGTTCTACTCCACATTGTCTTAGAGTCTTTAAGCTCCTCACGGAGATCAAATAAAGTTTGTTTGTCAAATCCCTGTGTACAAAAACCTGCTCCGATATTAGACCTAAAAGCAAGAGTGTGCTAAGCTCTCTAAATCCTGTTAGAAAGATAAGCTCCTAAATCTTTTCCACTGTCTCTAGTGTCAAGCAACAGCATTTGCTATTCTCTTTGTGCTATTACTTCCAAGCCTTGACTTAAATAAGTTAAATCTACCTAATAAATGCTTTTTATATGTGCATTTCGTCAGCAAATGTACTCTTTATTTAGGACTCTGGCATTCTCAATGAAAATTCATAAATACTGCTACATATTAGTACATCTTCATTCATTTTTCTTTAATGTGGAGATCTACGTGTGCTACATGGAACATGTTCTTTATTAATGCCTGAACTAATGTATCTCAGGATTATATTTCTTATATACATTAATTTCTCATCTCACACAAACCACCAGTACACTTTTTGGAAATTTTGTCCAAGAAAGACCATATAAACTAAACTACAAATCAATAGCTGGTCATAATACAACAGTGAGAAGTGAAAGGGCAAATACTTGATTCTAAAAGCACCAGTAACTGAGCCAGTAATGATCTGCTGCTGTGTTGATCTAAACTAACCTGTGCTAAAAACATAGTCAAAAGAGAACAAATAAACACCAAATTTTGCTTTCTGTGCAGTGCTAACAGCATATGTCTGCAGCATCACAGCTTGTGATTTGAAATTCCAGCTACCTTCAGACTAGAACGACCAGACTAAACATGCATTTACTGCAGTGTAGATGTACTTGTGGGAAAAGAGATATTTTCCTCTTTTGTTACATTTCAAGAGCAAGACAAACTCTTCACACAGTGGGATTTCTAGAGATGGTAATAGAAACACATTGACCATATACACACTGAACTAGGACCATCTGACTTGGATGCTTCTGCAGCAAGGGGACTTCCTACCCACAGGATCTCTGCCAAGAAATTGCACTGGAATTTTCTGCACTGTGTGAAAAAAGTCCAAGAAATCTTCAAGGAAAAATAATCTACAGAAAAAAAATTGCATCAATAAAAAGTTGTAGCAAGGTTTGCGGTGAGCAGCTATATTGTGAACTTATATCTTAAAACTATTACTACTTTAAACTGTACCATTTTTCAAACTGTTGTAAGAAAAAAAGGAATGGAAACTGCAGAATAAGATTTTCTGTTTTCTTGTGGCAGAACCAGTGTTGTTGTTGTCACGTATTAATGTCACTTAGACATTACTATGTTGAAGGAATAGTAGAAGTATACAAATAAAAAGTTTAATGGTTATTTCTGTTTGAGGGTTCGCTATTGATATAACTGACAACAGGTGATAATTTTCTCCGTATCTTTACTCATTAAGAACAGGTTATTTTTAAAGGCATGGTATCAATTTGTAAATGATACAAATATTTTATTTTTCAGAATTAGATGTTGACTCCTTGTGAAAAGTAAAGATGCATTTCTGTAATTTAATAATATGGTTGAATAAGCTAATTTTGCCAACATTTCATAAATTCCTAAACATTTAGAAAATTACAAAGAAGAAACATTTTTAAGTAGTTCACACTTTAAAGGACTTGCTTTGAAACAAATGCAGAGTTCTGCTTTAGCTCAAAGATATTTTGCAGTCTTAATTCAATTTAGCAGCCAGAAACAGGCAAACAACAATTAAAAATTTGACCAGGAGTAAAAGAATTTCAGCCCTGTGGGTCTGCAAGAGTTCATAATTTATCAAAAGACTTGTCTAAGTCCTAGGGAATTTTGCAAACTTTGAGCTTTGTTTTTAGAACTCTCAGTTCTTTTAACGGTATTTACTAATCGTAATTAAGAATGCTTTTCCAGTATCTAAATTTCATTATATAGCAATGCTGTGAGATCTGAGTGATCAAGAACTTTACACTGTGCTGTTTACAAGGAGAGGTAATTATACATTAAGATATTTTTTACTGTTGCAAACTTTTTTGTTTTCATTCTTACCCTACATGCTACTGATATTGCATTTAAAATAAATTTAAAGGAGAAATAAATACATCTTAGAAAAACAAGAAAGTTACAATTTTAGTCCTTCCTACATTTTAGCTGTTAGGCAAGAATATACAAAATATAAGAGCTTCTTTTTAAAGTGTTTAAAACACTGCTGTCATAGTACAAAAACAAAACAAAACAAAAATCAAGCAAACAAAAATCAAAACAAAGAAACAAGAAGCAAGAAAAGGAAAGGGTTGTGATTTTAAGTGATGTGTTTGATTTATGCTACAGACCTTAAATACAAATAATACAAGGTTTGTGAGAATTTAAAGTTGAACTGCTTAGACACAGTGGCAATAATGATGGCATTATAAATCAAGTAGACAGTGCTGAAATTTTGGCTATATTTTCTGGATACGAAACCCAGCATTTTCAGAAAAGACTACCAACTTTTGGGTACCATATCTGAGTTCTCAGCTAGGGACATGATGTTTAAATATGGATGGTCATCCTTTCCTGGAACACATCTCTTTAAGCCTGACACAAGCTGGTGCTATCATCAGTCCCGGCTAACTTTTTCATGGACCAGAACTTTGTCCGCAGTACAGTTCTGCTTAGATTGACAAGTGTTGATGGACAAATCCTGATTAAAAGGAGGGATGAAGATTGGTAAAATCCTAACCATCATTATAAAAGATCTCTTGAAATATAATTGTTTCAGGTTATTACTTAAAAATAAATATCCCTTATCTAGTAATGCCAAAAAATAAGTCTATGATGCAACCTTCTCTGTGATTAGATTTTAAGAAATATTATAAAGTTTATGCCATATGCATATACCATACTCATGTAACAGCTTTCAGAACTTTTCAAACTTTCACATTGTAGGGAAACAATTGATCACAGCATGAACTAATGATTGAGCACATGGTGGAGGGGTGTGGCTGGCCTGGGGAACACAGGTGCATCACTTGCATCTGTGACCGGAAGGGGTGGACCTGGGGCGGAGTTGCCCCAGGCTTAGATAAAGGCCAGCCAGCCAGAGAAGAAAGTAGCTTGGTGGGAAGCTTGAGAAGCTTGAGGAAGGGGAGCTGGAAGCAGTTGGAGGAAGAGGTTTGAGGAAGTGAAGACTAAGATGAAGCTTGAGGAGCTTCAGAGAAGGAGAAGACTGGGAAGCTTGAGGAGGAAGAAGCTTGGTGAGGAGCTTGAAGGAGCTGGAGGAAGAAGCTGGAGAGAGAAGAAGCTGAAGAATGTAAGAGAATTGAAGAATGGCGTAGTCGTGAGAGTTTTTGGGACCTTTTTCCGTTACACACATTAATAATGTACCATTGGTCTTCTGCATATTGGTAGTAATATACATTCTCACTGAAGACAATTGTTCACAAAAGTGAAGATAACTTAAGCAGTATAAAAAAAGGGTGTATTTGTGGGCTAATATATACTCATACAATACCTGAGTTGTCATTGGTTACACTGGCTCAAATAGGGACTACATTGGACTGAAACCAATCTCTCTTGAAGAACTACAGTAAAGTGCTTCCTGGAAGAGTTCAGTTTCCAGTGGATGCATTATTTTTTGTTTTGTCTTTTTAATGAGAGCATAAAAATGAAGTTTAAGTATCTAAAGTTCAGCTCATTAATATCCTCAAGGAGGTGTATGCTTATAATTTGGAGGTATTACCGATTCTGTGAAGAATGAGATAATGCTACAAGAATAATTAGATCATGTTTCTGGGTAGAAAAAGAAATACTTATTAAAAAATTTCAATGTCCTGGACTAATGGAATAATAAAAAGTGCTACTATAAAGAGATATATCATTAGAGAAAATGAGAGGGGTCTGAGTATGTGTTTTTTTTTTCCATCATAGGATTATTATAAGTAACATTAAAGGGAAAAAAGGGAAAATTGCTGCAAAGATGTGTCAAAGTATATACAGTAGAGAAAAACAATAGATAAAAGAGTGGGGAGTAAACAATGCAAAGAGAATGTCTCTGTATACTGTGTGTTTTTCTGATTATCTGTGTTCAAAAACACAGATGCAACTTGCAACAAGTGTAGTAGTTGGCTGCTTGGATGATCAAGGAAGGAACATCCATGTTAAGAAAAAATACTAAAAAACCATATATAGTTCAGCATAGAAATGATTTAGGAAAATATTGACTGTCTTTAAGTGTGCTTGGGAGTAAGAAGGGGAAAAATCATGTAGCTGTTCAAATGTGAAAGGATGTTTAGCATCCTAGTGGAAATCATTAGAAATAGGTTGTCATTGGTCTGAATAACTCATGAAGACTTTTGCACTCTTCTGATTAATTCAGGAGAAACAGCTGCACAGCTACCTGATCCAGTCAGCTGATATAGCCACTTATCTGGAAGAAAGGCCACCCTTTACTCTCTTGTGTTAAGCTGATATACGTGTATATATATATATATATATTTTTTTTTTTTGCAACAGCTTGTCAGTTGCTCTCTCCATCCCTCCCTGAGCTTCATGAGCATTTTTTGGTCACATTAGTTTTGATAGAAAATAAAGCTATGAATGAGATCATCTAAATTACCTTCTGAATGAAATAATAAAAGGGAAAAGCTTACATCATTTCAAGATGTAGTTTGCCTATTAGAGAAGGGGATTTTAACAGGATAGGAATGATTCCAAAGCTGGAATATTAAGTCTGGGTTAAGAGTATTTAGCAGGGACAATTTACTGTCCCTTACACAGAGCTGGCAGGAAAATTCATTACTGTTTTCTGACTATTAATTCATGTTCTTTATGGTAGACCTGAAGTTTGCTACTTGTATTATGTATTCTATAACTTTCAGTGAAGTCAAAGCATGTGGATTAACTGTCCTACAGGCTGCTGGGACCACAGATCTGGCTGCCTGCTGTTGTGAGACTGTGGCCCTGCCAAGCCCACATATCCATCTTCTGGGATTTTAGAATAATATCCCAGGTTTCTATTTATGTAAGAATGAAATTTTATGGAAAAAAATATATCGTTATTTAAGATAATAAAGAATTAAAAGGTTTTCTTTTCCTGTCAATATACTGGGGAAAAAAAAAAACTATAACTGCCTTTTATTTACCTTAGTAACTGGATTTGCACTGGAAGACACTGGTTCACAAATGCAGTAAATACAATTTAAAAATAACTGTGTGGATGGGATGAAAGGAGGAAGTTTTCTCACCACATATTTGCATGTGGATGGTGATGGAGTGGATCACAGAAGAGTAAGGATAAGAGAGAGTGTAAGTCAGCTTGCTATGCTACCTTTTGGGTACTGATTTCACCTACTAGTTCCTTCTGATCTATATTCATGAGTTTTTCAGGGATCTAGCAGTTGTATGTCAGAATGATGGGTCTCAACTTTGTTTCAGGATAAAGTTTCAATCTGCCCGTGAGCACCATAGCCTGACCTGCAAGAACTTCAGTGATTCTGTGGGCTCTCTGGTTCCTTTACAGAGGGTAATTCTGAGCTCAGAGTTGAGTGATGAACAAGATATTCTATCAGAGTTGCTTCACAGATTGCAAGCATTTTCCCAGGAGTGTCTGTTGAAGGTGTTGCCATTCTGTGTTTTTGTGGATGTTAACAGCACTTCTACAATTGTTTATTTTTCTTTTCACCGTCTAGTATGCAACCTCCAGTTGTTCTACTTGGCTTTCTGACAGCAACAATGTAAGATACAGAAGGTGTATTCCTCTTCCCAGTATAATGCTGAACCTAAAAATACCTTTTCTTCTGTATAATACGTAGGTTGCTCTGAAAGTAATACCTCCTGCTTATTTCCATGGAAACTACAACAGATACAAAGAGCACAATGACACTATTTGATAGAGCAAATTCTCAGCTACAAAACACTCTTTTCAAAATAGTCACCACCATAGGCTATGCATTTTCACCAGCAATGAGCAAGAGCCTGCATGTCATCCTCATAAAAATTTGCACTAGCAGAGGTGTCCCACTGTTGCTGTCACCACTGCTGAAACACACCACCTACCGCCTCACTGTGCTCACATCCACTGTTTGGTCTCCATAAATTTTTAGCAAGAATCGATGAATGTCAATGGGCACAATGTTTTCCTAATGAAGGAATTCAGTTACATACCTTTGTTTCATTCACAGTTCCATGTCAGATGCCATTTTGTCAGACTGCCCCTCTGCTGCCATCTGTCACATGGCAACGAAATGGAATGGAATATTGCAGGAAGGTTCAACCTGTACTGCCATACAACCAACATCTGCCTCTGACACTGTGGGCCAACATAACATAATAGGAGGTGTTACATAAAATAGGAGAGCAGCCTTCACATAAGTATTGCTTTCTAGTAGCTGGAAGTTAAATATATTGGTGTTTGTGTGTCAGAGCTGGGGGGAATTAGATAAGAGATAGTGGAATATTTCATGTTTCATCCCTCCTGAAGTACAGAGATTGCACATCATTTACTCCAGACCTATTTACTCCAGAATCCTAGCATTCTATCAGTGAAAGGCACTGAGACCGAAACTAAATACAAGAATTTAAAACCTTGAATATTTGTTACCCATGTAATTCTGAGAACATCCCATTCTTCCAAAGCACACTGAGTGCCAATTCAAAAATAAAATAAAATAAAAAATAAAATCTTTCTAATTACTCTTAGTATTTGTAGTATGCCGCCTCAAAGGACAGAAATTGACAATTGGATTTAAAGGAAGGACTTCTCAAAACTATGAGGTATTCATCGAATATGTTCAAGAGTATTGGGGCAGCACCATTTCAAAACAGATTTAACCTAATGAGGTACACAGTTATTGGTGTTATATAAAATAGTTGTGCAGAATATATGAATATTTAACAAAAGGACCTGACTTAAGTTAACAGTACTTAAAGGAAATATGACAACAATTTCAATTCCTTTTTCAGGAAAATGGATGTAAATTACTTTTACCGGTTTGACTTCATTTATTAAAAATAAACGACAACAACAAAAAGAGCACATTTTACTTAATAATTTTTAAACATACATAATCTTTTTGTCAATGACAACACCAAGATTCAATAAGAGGGTGTCTGTCTCTTTTCTTGGGTGACAAGTGATAGTGAAACAGTCTCAAGTTTTCCTCCAGTACTAAGGAGGTTTAGATTGAATATTAAGAAGAATTTCTTCACAAAGACAGTGGTCAAATACTGGAACAGGTTGCCCAGAGAAATAATGGAGACCCCATGCCTGGATATATTCAAGAGGTGTGTGGACATGGCACTTAGGACGTATTTTATTGATGGCACTCCGTATTCCAGGTTGATAGTTGAACTTGATGATCTTGATGATCCTTTCCAACCTAGATGATTATATTTTTTGATGATTCTATTATATGAATATAGAAATTTGTTACGTATTGTATGCATCCCAATCTAATTTTTGCCATATATTAAATTCTAAAATATTGTCTACTAAATTGCAAATTTAAAGTAAAATGTAATATCCAAATGCTAGACATACCTTTTCTAGGCAGAAGATTTGTTCTCACATAACCTGCCTTTCCTCAGGTTTCTCCGAAGCACTATTGTCGCTTCTCTGGGATTCTCAAAAGCAGATTTTTTTCACACTTATTTAATTGGAATGGTCAGAAGAACATCATTTATATATGCCCACACTGCTGGGGTCACCTGCATATATTAATTTTTCACTGTTGCCTCAGGATAATCAGTAGTTAAAAGTGGAGAAGAACCATGAGGATATGTCTAAAACCACTTTAGATGTTTTGTAGAAAACTCAATTGCTTTCACAAACACCGTTTGCATGTTGAAACTTTTGGGTACCTTCATGAAAAACTGTTCACTGACAAAACTAAAACTCTTTAAGTGGTTAGATATTGTAATTGAAGATGCCTCTAATTACAACAAGGAAATGATTAGACCATTAAACAAAGATCTTGAAGAAATCTTTCAGAGGTGGCATGGTCGGATAATTCAAAATCTGAAGACTGAATATCTTTGTTTTACTTCTTTTCTAGTTATGTCATCTGCTGGAAACTATACTGGAATGTCTTAAGTCAGAACTGCTGTTATGGTTCTTATGACATCCTTCAAGTTTCTCAGAAAAATGGTTACGTGAGAAGCTTATTGTCAAGTAAAAACCAAAACAATACAGCACAAAAACCGCTTGCAGACCATTGCCAGAAGTTAAGTGCTCAAGTAGGCACTTCCTCTGTCTCTACTCCCAGAGGCACGGAAGAGAGAATTGGAAGAGCAAAAGTGAGAAAACTGATGGCTTGAGATAAAAGTAGTTTATTAAATGAAGGAAAGATGTGCATGCAAGCAAAGGAATATAAGGAATTTATTCAGTACTTCCATCCAGGAGAAGCCACAACTATTCTCACTTCCTCCTCTTTTCCACTGCCTTTCTTGCTGAGAAAAACATCATGTAGTAAGTAATATCCCTATGGTTTGTTCTTGCCAGCTATTCCAACTTTGTTTCCTGTGTGCTTTTTGTGTACCCCCAGGCCTACTTACTGTGGGATGCAGAGCAGGAACAGAGAAAGGATGGACGGTATGCAAGTACTGTTCAGCAATATTCAAAACAGTGGTGTGTTACCAAAAATGTTTTCATCATAAATCCAAAATACGGCACAAAGGCGCCACTACGAATAAAATTAACACTATTCCATCCGCATCTATTAAAATCTGTATACGCATATATAGTTTTATAATGATATAGATACAGAGATAGATGCAGAGACCATAAATATATGCCAAGTTCTTCTAGACTTAGTAGTTTGACTAATAAATTCTGAAATTGGACACTTTGATTAAAACTATGAGTAATTTTTAAATATGAGTCATTCAGAAATCAAAATTTTAAATTCCATTTAACAAGATCGCCTTATTTTTTAGCTTGAGGAATAAGGTGTCCTGACACGTTTATTGCTACTAGAATGTGTAATCTTGTGCTTGGCCATATTCTTTGGCTTTCTCACAGGAGTTATGTAGAGTGCAATTTCTCAAATGATCTGTGTTAATTACTGAGCAGAATATTGGATTTGGGGAATACTTTAAACTTCAAACAAGTGAAATGCTTTATTTGCCTTCTTTAAAGTGGTCTTGAACTTAGAAATATGATATTGGTTGGCAAGTGAGGTTATGTTTGAGTAAGTGACTGTTTGAGGGCAGGAACTGAGGGACAGTACTGAGCTAAAATGGCATCCCAGGCAACGTACAGGTTTGAGGAAGGTCCTCAGGAGAAGCTAGACAGTGACAGAATGGTACAAGAGTGCACTTGGAGCCTTGACACAAATCTTCCAAATAAAGTTTAAAAATATTTTTAAAATGAACACAAATTTCAGTTCAAAAGAAAAATCAATACAAATCATAGAATGATATGAAATGAAATATTTTCAGCTATTTTATGTAACTAGCCCAAATTTTTCAAAGTAACATTTGGATATTCTACAATATTTCTTTGTTACTTGTCCAAAAATATAGCAAGATTTCCTTCAGTTAAGCATTTATATGTAAATACACTAAAGCACTTCTTTCATACTAACATATTAATATACAAGCATGTTCCAAAGATGTAATTATCTGACAACTTATTAGACACATACTTTTTCACCTCAAATAGCTTTTCCCTCAGCATTCATTTTTAGAATTAACTCAGAAAAATCAATGTTTATTCTCTTTAATAATTTAATGAATGAATGAATGAAGACTCAGATTTTTTTTAAAAAAAATATTGATTTAAACCTAAGGAAAAATGTTAGCAAGACAGCTATTATCTCAGGAATGATCAATCATTTTACATCTCTAACATATCTCATGCAAGCTTTTCTGTATTTAACATTTTTAGAGGGTAGAAAGAGGAATAAAAGGTGGTTGTGCATTCAGAAGGATTAACAAGAGATATGAAATATCAGATCATCAGCTCTAGAGATAAAAATTTTCCCTAGGACAAAATAAATGTCTCTGTCTTTTGTACCTTTCCAAATCTGACTGATGTTAATTAAGATAGATGCCTTAATTATGAAGTTGAAAAATTACTAATGATATGCTGGAAGTAATGGATAATTTTACCTAAAACTACCAAAGCTCCACTGAAATGCTGATTTTCTTCAAAGCATCCCAAAACACTAGTATTAATCTATGACTGTTCTAAAGGATTTAGAATGTGCAAAAGATGGATAATGTGCAATATGCTTAGATTCAAGCACAACCAATTCAGCCAAAAACTTTTAGAGTTGTTTTCAAAAACTGTCTCACAAAAGCTAGCTGTTAGTATTTAGGTATTATGTTTTACTATTCTGCGCTAAGAAAAAGAAACAAACAAAAAAATTAGTCACTAAGAATAAGGTAGCATCTGGTGTTTGAATAATACTTTCTGAGCTTCCCAAATACTTCTGTGAATATGAACCTATGCACATAGTTCCAAGCTTAGGAACACTTAATTAAACTATAAAGATTCTAAGTCAGCTAAGACTGACACTGACACTGTCACTCCACTGGGATCAAAACCAATTTTCTTTTAAATATGCTTTCATGTTACTTTTAAAGAAAAAAAAGTTACAGTAAGATTAAACAAAAATGTCTCTAAATTTAAAATCAAACCACTTGTACACTGTTTAGAACAATGAACGTTTGGCACCTGTAATGTTCAGGAAGAAATAAAAGTAATCTTAAATGCTGTCACCCACATTTCTTTATTCTAGTGTGGTACTATAAACTATGAAGACCTCCGGAACATTTTAGTATGGCTTTAGAAACTGGCTGCTAGTCATGGGTCACTTCTTCTGGTTCTTGGCACAGCTTTGTCTTAAGGAAGTAAGGAGAGAGTGTTCTTGACAATAAAGAATGTTTTAAAGGTCTGTAAAGTAATTCTTTGTCCATTAGCACTTGTTTAAATTCATTTTTACTCAATTTTTAAGCTGCCAACATCATGTCAGTGCAAAGAATGACAACTGCATTAATTGAATTTGTGTGTTATCTTAGGCTATCAGAAATAATTGCCAAGATCAGCTTCTTAACAAATGGAATATGAAAGAATATCGCCAATCTAGATATCATCTTCACTATTGGCAGAAGATGCTTGAAGTATCCAAAGAAAGAAAGGAAAAGGCAATGATAATGATTAAAGCGTTGAGTCAGATTTTCAGTCTCGCAGTTGTTATTCAATTCTTACCTGTAGCAGGACATCCCTATGTCCTTCAAAAAATGCGTTCATGAGGTTGAGAGCGTGGAACTGGTAGGTTGGCAAATATAATTTTAGCCTGCTGACCAGAGAAATGATTCAATCAATTAGAATGTAGGTGTCATCTAGCCAAAATCTCTGAAATATTGATAACAGACTCTGCAGTAATAGTATTGCAACCATGTATGATGTATAAACTACAAATTTCTCAATAAATAAAAAATTTCTGCAGAAGTGTTAGGTGTGAATAAAACTTCCTGACAATGGAAGCAAAGAAAAACCATTACAATAGTGCTGCACAAACCTAATATAATAGGTGAAAGGGTAAACTGTATTTGCATGAACAGCTGAAACTGGAAATATCTGTAGTAAAGATCTAGTGTTTGTTTTGTGTCCCCCTGCTTCCCAAGAGATTTTTTACTTTATTCAAGTGACTTTTCATGCAGACTGCATAGTGTAAATCATGAACCTTCATTCATAACAGCTTACTATTTAAACCATTTAAAAATATGTTGCCAGTAATCTCGTTCTATTTATGAATTCTGTTTTTAAAACTTACTTTCTTTTTCTTCCCGTCTGACCAAAAAGTTTGAAAGTTTAAATGTAAACTACTCTAGACATCCTTAATTTCTCACCCTTACAAGTCTTTGAACCTACTAGTTAAAAAAGATATACTGACTCTTTGTACACGTGATTTGTTTGCTATATGGACTGTAAGAGTATGCACTTCGAAGGACTTGACATTGGCCTATCTACCAAGCAGAGATTTTCCTTTCAAATTCATAAACTATTTGGAAGAGGTATGAGCAACTTTCAGAAGTGACAATGTCTTTTGGGAAGCAAATGATTAGAGTGGAACATGCCATTGGTCAGTATGAATAGGATGACCTTGCTTAGAGTTTGCAGCATTGACTGAAGAAATGTGATTGCATTCAAAGCAATATTTCACAACAATTCTAAAATAAATAATGCTTTTATGCACTTGAACAAGTGCTTGTTTATACTTGAACAGTTTTTCTGTCTTCCATTTTCATTTAGTTATAAAGCTTCTTTTTCTCTACTCCTTAGTTATACACTACTTCCGTCATTCTTTTAAATTGTAAAACTGCTCAAACTATCTACAATGGTGAAAATTGTAGAAGTGCCCATATCAACTGTTCTACATTCTCTGTACAGCTGCCTTCTTAATAGCAATTTTAATTGCTATTAAAAAAATCCTGATCAGAAGTTGATACAATATTAAGCAAATTAAACAATAATTCAACCAAAAATCTCCACTTTTTTCATATGTCTTTGTTTCATTTGTCTTCTGAAAGTAGGTCCATCATGTCTAACATTTTCCTAATACAAACATAAACTGATATTGATACAAACACAAGCTCTGTATTTCTTGTAGATCATTGGGCTAAATCGCAGAATCACAGAATTGTAAATGTTGGAAGGTACCTCCAGAGATCATGTTGTTCAAAGTCCTGTTAAGATCAGTTCCCTAGATTAGGTTACACAGTAAAGCATCCAGTTGGGTTTTGAGTATCTCCAGAGAAGGGGACTCCACAGCCTCTCTGGGCAGCCTCTTCCAGTGCTCTGTAACTCTCACAGTAGTGAAGTTTTCCTCATATTTGTATGCAACTTCCTGTGATCCAGTTTGTGCCCATTGCCCCTTGTTCTCTCCCTGGGCACCATCGAAAAGAGCCTGGCCCCATCCACTTGACTCCCATCCTTTAGATATTTATAAGCATTGATAAAATCCACTCTCAGTCTTCTCTTCTCCGCACTGAACAGTCCCAAGTCCATCAGTCTTTCCTCATAAGGGAGATGCTCCAGGTCTCTAATTATCTTTGTGGCCCTCCACTGAACTCTCTCTGGAAATTCCCCATCTTCTTTGAACTGAGGAGCCCAGAAANAACTCTCACAGTAGTGAAGTTTTCCTCATATTTGTATGCAACTTCCTGTGATCCAGTTTGTGCCCATTGCCCCTTGTTCTCTCCCTGGGCACCATCGAAAAGAGCCTGGCCCCATCCACTTGACTCCCATCCTTTAGATATTTATAAGCATTGATAAAATCCACTCTCAGTCTTCTCTTCTCCGCACTGAACAGTCCCAAGTCCATCAGTCTTTCCTCATAAGGGAGATGCTCCAGGTCTCTAATTATCTTTGTGGCCCTCCACTGAACTCTCTCTGGAAATTCCCCATCTTCTTTGAACTGAGGAGCCCAGAAAAAGACAAAAAGGCTAATGAGTTAAGACACTCTTTAAAGCTCAGGGAGCTGTAAATAAAATTATTGATCTATATCATTACATTATATCACTGCCCTCAAAATGTAAAGTTAACGTGGAAATTCTGGAGATGAAGATGAAAAAAGTATTTAAAAGTGTTCTGAACACTGTGGAAATCTGTGGAAGTGAATATAGTGAAGTTGAATATCGCATGATTTAGTACCATGGAATCTATATTCTGAATTTGGCACTGAAGTATAAAAATGAGAAAAAATGAAATACTGAGCATAACATTAATGCCAGAGCACCAGTTTAAGAGAATGTAGCTCGAAGTGAAGGCTTTTGTGTTTCATGCGTATATGACAGATGACAAGTATTACATAAGTAGCTCTTTACGACATTAGTATACAGTCCTAAAATGCTTTCCAGTACCATACTGTAAAGTCAGTGTCTGATTTGAAATTTAGTTAATAACAACCTTCTGGAGAATTTCTTTTTAGGTAAGATAAGTGAATAGTTGTCACAGTGTCCAAACTGAAAATGATGAAGAAGCTGTCGGTAATCATTACATAGGTTTTTAAAATACTATTTTCCTTGTGAGATATATTTAATATAGATTCTGTTTACTTCCATGTATCTAAATAAGTCACTATATTTCAGAGTTTTGGTGTACTGTCTGTAACATTATTGGGTAAAAGATCTAGAACTTCTTTTTGATAACTAATAGATATCTCAGCATTCTTTTTATGGCTTTAGTTTCTACTAAACTTAATTTTCATGAATCAATAGTGTTTTTTTTCAATCTGTTTGGCAAAGTTTGGTGGGAGCAAGAGAGGCTTGGGAACTTAAAAACTGCCTCATCTATATATATCAGACTGTGAGAATTAAAACAGTGGAAGGTGTCAACGTTACTGACAGAATGCAGAAACAAATTGAACAAGGTAGCTTCTCTTCTTGGTAAATACACCAGAGTTTGTTTTGTTTAGGTTGGGATAGGTTTTTGTTTGGTGAAAATTTAACAGGGACAGGACTTTCAAGTATTAAAGCTACTGAGACATTTCAAAATTCTGTGCAGCCACCACTCTATCTTACTTCATGCCACGCAGCTTGTAAATGCTGGTCACAGGAGGACTTATCTGTGTTATCCAAGTTTCTATTCAAAATGAAAATCTAGCAACAGAAGTTTTCAGATAAAATACTGCTACCCTACTACCAACAATTATTTCCTTATCACTGCATCAAAGCATGCTTATACCTTCTTGTGATGCCCAAGTGAACCCTCATCTACTCAGACAGTAATCAGCACCTGCTAGTGATTATCTAAGCATTTAAATTAGCAATTTGTTTAGAGCTCCTTTTTGTGAGGATTGCACACTTCCATCTTGCAGACATTGTTTGTTTTTCTCTCTATGCCTAAGTTTAGTTTCTTACATCAGCCTGCCAATATATTAAGATAGCCTCTATAAAACTAGATATCAGCAATGGACATGGTATGTGCCTAGCTATGGTTTATAGGTTTACTAATCTGAAAACACTGCAGTAGCAGGGCATTTCAGGAGCCTGATTCTAGCTTGATCTTAGAAGAATACCAGAAGTATTTCCTAAAAAACTCAAAGCAGTTACTCTTCTAAAATTAAGGAATCTCATCTCTCTGGTTGAGTTGTTAAAGAAATTACACAGTCCCAGAGCTTTTCAGAAAATACCATGTCTGGTGCTGACTCAAATTTTCATGATATTTCTAACTGGATGTTTATCCTCTTGCTTCAAATGATTGGGAATCACAAGCAGCTATATTTTTGAGACAGAGAAGAGGAACTGAATTCTCCACTTTCTAAATAAACATCCCACTATTAAAAGAGAAAAATGAGAAGCTAAACTTTGAAATATTATGTTCATAATCCTTCAAAACTTAACTCTTCTCCTTACAAAATAGCTAAGTAAGTACTAGCTATGATCTACACCATTGACGTTAACTAGTTGCATTAAAACTTGGGAAATTTTCTTATTAAAAAAAAATCATTGTAATATTTCATATTTCAGTAAAAATAATTTAAGACAAAGTATGTTGTTTGTTTCCTTCCAGCCTGTAGAGAAATGTTGGAGAAAAAGCACTGGAGAAATTTTCATTTTCTGTAAGAATCACAGATGCTGGCAGCCAGTTGCAACAAAATTAGTCTTCTAGTTGAAAATTGGCAACTAGGAGTCCCTTGACAGTGTTTTCTGGCTATAGACTTTGTAGCTTGTCCTCATATGCATTGTGAGAAAGGAAACATTACTCTCAAGTAGCTGCTGTCTTAAAAGCCAGAAGTATTTCACCAGTACTGAAATGCATCTGAATCTGTCGTTCTTACAGAGCAAAGTAGCTAGGCTTCAGGATCTAGCATGAATAAGTTTACCTCGAAGTATAAAGGTCACTTCACTTAAACTGGTGTTGGATCTACTACTGGATGTGTATAATTAACTATCTAAAAACAAAGAAAAACAAAAAACAGTAGGGATTAGTAGGGACTGTGAAGCACTTGAGAAGCCTTTTGAATCCCTTTAAATTTAGATTTTGATCATTAAGTCCATGATGTAGAGATGAATGTTATAGACACTTACTATGAAAAGTTTCATGCAATCTAATTAATTCTTTAATGCAAACTCTTATTCTGTGGGGAAAAAAAAAGTATAATATCACTAAAGTAAGTGGAAGCATTATGCTATTGTCTACTCATTTATTCTCATTTCCAGTTCGTGTAGTATTTTATGAACAACTTAGATTTTGAAGTTCTCTATATTTCCTTTTTATATTTTTTTCTTATTGCTCCTTACTCATCTATACAGACCTCCTGACATTTTTTTTACTTTTGTTTAACAGAATGGGCTAGTCATGAGGAGGTCATCCTTGAATTTCAACTAGTTTTCTTGGATGCCTCTTCCCTCCAGTGCCTCTTTCAAGAAGATCCCTGATGAGGCCAGAGTCTGCTCTCCTTAAGAACAGGATTCTGACCTTGTTCAAGAAGTGTCTAGATGAGGTACTGAGGGACATGATTTAGTGGTTTAATGGGTGATCTTGGTGGTAGGTAGACAGTTGGACTAGATGATCTTGGAGGTCGTTTCCAAGCTTGATGATTCTATGATTCTAGATAACAGCTAGAATCGCATCAGACATTTGTTCTTGGAACCAGGAAGAAATGCACATTCCACAGAACTTCTAGATAATCTGAAACTTTTGTCATCCCTAGGCAGTGTTTAGTCTCTTTCTTCAACTCTGATGCCAGCTGCGTTTCTCCTGTGTATCCTTGGGATCTGTAAGTTCTCTGTAGGAATATTGAAGTGAGAATTATGAATGTTTCATTGGGGCTTTTTCAGCCCTAGCTTCCAGCATTGCTCATGAAGAAAGAAGTTCTCATATGATGTGTCAAACCCTCACATTTCACTGGCATTAATAGCTGTATTATTTCTGGGCTGAAAGTATACTTGTACTGTGCTGTAACCAACTGAAAACTGTAAGGATAAGGATTTTGCGTCATGTGCCCTCATTTAGAGTTCAGTTCTATCAAAAAAATTCAGCATCTAAGGATGGATTTTTTATGATCTAAGACAAAAGTCTCTAAAAGCTATGCTTAAAACTGTGAATCTATCTTGAGATGTTTTCTTAAAGTATGTGTTCCATTTTTTTTTTTTTAATTGTAATTTCCCTATTTATTTTGCACAAAGCCTTGCAAGAGCAAAGGACTGTTTATAAAACCGTATCCCATGGCTGTGATACCACTACCTATTTGAACACTACAGGCTGTCTGTGGAAATGTGATTTATTAACTGGTGTTCGGTTTTTGTTTTCAACCACTACACTCTTGGGGATGTACTGTGATGTGACATGTAGTTGTTAGTTTCTTTTCATGTTTTTTATGGTACAGATTTTATCTAGGTTTAAATGTCTACTCTATTCTGTCAAACTGAACTTTGCTATACTGACTTGACCTTTTTTATATTTCCGCTGTTTCTCCCAGATTCCTGCTATTCTGAAGTAGAACAGAGATGGTCATCTGAATAAGAGGATGTTGAAAAGGTCAAAGTAGCAATACAGATTTCACTGTTTCTTCAGGTGTAAAGTGTTGAAAGTATATCCACGTAATTCTCACTACTAGACTTGAAGTAATCTTGGAAAATGATCTATGCAAAATCTTCTTTTTGATGGTGAGAGTGATGAAAATGCTACATGGTAAGAGTACTATTATTCTGCAGAATGTCTAAAGATTTTGGTTTTTTTTTTTTAAACTCTTACTATTTCAAGTTTATAAGCAATTATTTTCTTTGGACCTTTTAGTCTTTTATATATTTTCCAAAGCTGAACCACTCATTATGTGTTTTCCAGCTGATAGTTATGTTTTCCAGCTGGTGGTTATGTGTACGAACTGCCAAAAGAACTTTATTCTTTTTTCAACTTACCATACTACCAAAAAAATTAAAATGTATGGTGTATTTTTTGAACATTTTTTCCCATGCCAGAAAAAGCTTTCTAATCATAACAAATCTCTGTGGAAGAATTTCAATACTCATGCAGACTTACATGTGAATATCGACTAGTATACAGCAACTAAAGTCAGTTTTAAGTATGTGATACCCTATGATCTGCTATATAATGTCATATAGCCCTCAATTACTATATGAAATGTATCAGCTGAATAGAGTAGCATTTTTCATGTTTCATTTGGAGCTGAATGAATTCTTCCAATTTTTGCAGACTGAAGTTGTATTATGTTACACTCAAAATCCTGTAGGAAGACAAGAACGATTTATCCATACATAGTATATGATTATGGCTGCAATAAAAGTCTCCTCTGATGTTCTAATTTGATGACTATAGAGCTATACATAAGCAGAAAACTGGGCAATACTCTGCCTTGAAGAAGGATAGAAATACAAGATAAAATTTTCACAGAATCACAGAATCACAGAATCACAGGGGTTGGAAGGGACCTCAAGAGATCATCGAGTCCAACCCTCCTGCCAGAGCAGGTTCCCTACAGCAGGTTGCACAGGTAGGCGTCCAGGCGGGTCTTGAAGATCTCCAGGGAAGGAGACTCCACAACCTCCCTGGGCAGCCTGTTCCAGTGCTCCATCACCCGCACCGTGAAGAAGTTCTTCCGCATGTTGGTGCGGAACTTCCTGTGCTCCAGCTTAAGGCCATTGCCCCTTGTCCTGTCCCCACTGACCACCGAAAAGAGGTTCCCCACCTCCATTTGCCTCCCGCAACTAAGATACTTATAAACATGGATCAGGTCCCCTCTCAGCCTTCTTTTCTCCAGGCTGAACAGACCCAGCTTACTGAGCCTCTCCTCATAGGGGAGATGCTCCAGGCCCTTGATCATCTTTGTGGCCCTCCGCTGGACTCTTTCCAGGAGGTCCCTGTCTTTCTTATACAGGGGAGCCCAGAACTGGATACAGTACTCCAGCTGAGGCCTGACCAGGGCAGAGTAGAGGGGGAGGATCACCTCCCTTGACCTGCTGGGAATGCTCTTTTTAATGCACCCTAGGATCCCATTGGCCTTCTTAGCCACCAGGGCACACTGCTGGCTCATGGCCAACCTGTCATCTACCAGGACCCCCAGGTCCCTCTCTGTAGAGCTCCTCTCCAGCAGGTCATCCCCCAGCCTGTACTGGTACATGCGGTTATTCCTCCCCAGGTGCAAGACTCTACACTTGCTTTTGTTGAACCTCATCAGGTTCCTCTCTGCCCATCTCTCCAGCCTGTCCAGGTCTTGCTGAATGGCAGCACAGCCTTCTGGCGTGTCAGCCACTCCTCCCAGCTTCGTGTCATCAGCAAACTTGCTGAGGGTGGACACTATCCCCTCATCAAGGTTGTTGATGAAGACATTGAACAAGACTGGACCCAGCACCGACCCCTGGGGGACACCGCTAGTTACAGGCCTCAATTTTGGCCATCTCTAAGCTGCCCTTAGGACTATTATTCTATAACCTTCCTTTTCTTTCCTTTCTATTGAATTTCAGAGCCAGATTCACAAAGCAAAGGAACAACAAGCACTGCTTTCCCCAGCAGCCACAGTTTTAAAGAACTCTCTGGATAAAACGTAGTTCATTTTTATATTTGCCTTTATAATCTTGTTTAGCTATGCAGTAGGCACAAACTGACATTCATTCAATCACAATTTTTTTTTTTTTAATCAAAAAAGACTGGAGTTATATGATTCTAAATAATTTAGGTTTTTTTTTCTATTCAGTAGCCAAACCAAATAATTTACATCTGTACTCAACCAAAGTTCACTCAGTGGAAATTTCCATTAAGAGTTATGAGTAACAGATGCATATCAATAATATTGAAAAAGTATTTAATCTTGAAAATAGAACAAAATTTAGTAGCATAAATCACTAAAGTATTCATGGGCTTTCCATTTATTTTCATCCAATTCTGTCTTTTTCTCACATTTTTTGGATGGATCTCCCAAATTGGGATTTCAGAATGAAAGAGAAGAAATCTTTGTTGTTGAAGAATACTCCAAACTGAATTTGACTGTATCATTGTTTAAAACTGGAGTTTTTCTTGCATAGAAGTTCGTTTTAATATACTGACAGATTTCTGTTTCTAGTGGTAATTTTTTTAAATTTTCCTGCTTAGTTGAATTTGTAGTGACTCAATATTCAGTTTAAATTCAGTTTCTGCTAGCTGAAGAAGATGTCAAGAGAAGATAAATATGAAAAAAGAGTGTTGCTAAATTTAAAAAAATCTCTTTCTTAATATATAAATAGTTGGACTCCTCAAAGAGTGTGGCTAGTCATATATGAATGTCAAAATATTTGAAAGTCCTCATGTTGTAGTGAGAAAAAAAGAGGAGAGACTTACGCAAGGAATATATCGTTCAATTCTATACAAGAGAAAGCAGAATAGCTGAAGTTTGCTTTGAATATTTTAGGCTCATGGACTTTTTTTTTTTAATATTTTCATTGAAGTTGAAGTATCTGAATAAATGAACAAAATAAAAGGAAAAAAATCAAGCAGTTCTTTAATTTTGGCTTAATAGTACTATACACAATTTTTTTTTCCCTCGAAACTCAACTACATAATATAACATGTAAAATCACATTTTGTTGTAAGTCTTTTAAGTCTTTTACTAGCTAGTCTTTTAAAACCTCTGAGCAGAAATTCAAGTACAATGTTTAGGCAGTGCAGTGATTCAATTTCCCAAAGAAAACATGACTAATTATTTTGTGTATGCACCTTAATGTAATATTCAGTTTTTATATTTTACAAAACAGCCATGTTCCATTGGTGGAAAGGATACATCTCCTTAGAAAATGAACTTAAAGTGTGCCTTAAAAGAAACTGTGGTTTTCACAAACTTTGCACTGTTTGTTGTAAAAAAAGTGTAACGTAAAAGAAATAGGAGATTTCAGAAAGACATTGTCCTATTTGTAAGGCACCTTAGAGTTGTTCTGAATAAGTGGTTTTTGACTTCGTTTCTACTACAGAACTTTTCTCCATTGATGATCTTAGCATTTACAGAAAAGTGAACCCCAAATGTCAAAAGTTAGACCTTATAATAATCTTTGCAGAACATAAACATCACTGCAGCTGAATCTAGAGGTGCTTTGCTTAGAGACATAGTAGTCACAAGAGCAAAATGTGATTCTCTGAAGTTCCTTAATCTGCAACATGGATATTTAGGTATTTTTACTCTGACTCTGCTCTTTGTTTGGATAAGTTTTCCATCAGTTATGTGCAGTTAATGCCACCACATATAGCTATGTATTTGACAATCCCATTTGGAAATGTACAGATGCACAAGAAACAGTGTTGTACGTGCTTGGATTCTATTTAAGAACTGCATCCAGTACTCTTCAACTGACATAGAGACAGAAACACAGCAGCTGCACAAAGAATTATTTCTTTATAGTCTTTTACTTTAAAGTGAAATTTCTAATGGAAAGTTAATTTCTTGCTATTAATGGAAGGTTGTTTTCCAAAATGTGCATGCTTTTACTGAAGAAATTGCACCTTTTAGTTACTGACAAATACTAAATTACAATATAAATGTACATATATTTGCTACTAATTAGTGGAAAGACGAAGAGATAACTAGAAGCCAAACCCTATGTGTTTGAGGGAATAAATAGTGAAACAACAATTGCTTCGTTTTTCTTCATGTTTTGTAAGATTTTTTTTATATTTTCACCTACATTTGCATTTTAATATGATTGCATATTTAATGCTATCTGTATTACCTGAGTATTTAAATTTGTCTTTCCTTTACAGTATCTTTGCTAGTTTTATTTTTCTTCTTTCTATCTCATGTCCCCAGCTTTTAGTGTTAATCTTTTTATATAGCATTGAGTTTTTATTGCTTGTACAGAGGTGAAACTTGTACATTGACCGGAGAGTCCAGTTTCAGAAAGAAGTTTGGGAAACCTTATGAGATAAAAAGTACAGCAGGTATCACACTAGATGAGAATTATGAGATTTCTTCCAGTGTGTTTGACTATTTTGTGCAGAATAGTATTTGAATTAGTTTGTAGAAGTGCCTGTGGAGAGATGGGAGGGGGTAAAAGGCAATAGAAACCTTGTCTGAACCTTTGCACTGCTTACTTTCACCATAGCACAGGGAGCACAGCTATGAAAATGGAAAGTGAGGAATATAAATACAGTAATACATAGGGTAGTGTAGAAAGATATAGAAACAGATCAGTATAAGCCTCCACTGGCCAAAGGATAAGTAGAGATGAGTTAGCTTCAAACTGTATTTGTAAGAAGTACTGGAAGTGTTTAATTGCAGTAACACTAGACTGCATTGTCCTGAGCAGAAGGTGCCAAGAAGGCATGTCTTCAGTGTTATTTCAACTAACACAAAGTAACATACCTGTTTTTTTTATTATTACCTTTAATTTGAAAAATAAATATGAGAAACTTGAGAAACTAAGTATCAGCAATATCTAGGTTGCAACTTAGCATGTACAAATGACATAGTAAATAAACATCAACATACTAAATAAAAAAAAAAAGAAATGAAGAATAAAAAGAAAGAAAGGAAGGGAAAGCTTAAAATGCATATTAACAATAAAGTTCTTCCTAGGAAGCAGTCTGACTGGTAAAAGTATTAGGTTTTTTTAAATCTCTGTTTCTGTAGATGCGGCCTGTTCACTACTTGAAGCCATTATATTCTTGTATGGATATACAAAAATCAGTACATTTAGGTCCAATCTATGCACAGTCCCACCAGTAAAATTTGAAAATCAGACCTATTAGCTATAAAATTTAATTAACTTTAATTATATGCAACATGATCCTCTGATCTCTTAGAAAATCATGGCAAACTCCTTCTGGCTTAACTGGATCTGTATTTTAAGGGACTGCATTCCATCATGGAGAAGACGTAAGAGAAACACTTTTCAAAGACAATTTAAATCTATTTCCATTCTGGTCTTATTCTATTATTTATGCTGCTAGTAAAGTCTTACGCTGCAAAACCTTTTCTCTCAGAATTGTGTGGGCTATAAGCATTTATCTATAAAAAGAGTCATTTTTACCTGAAAAACTAAAATTAGAACAGCAACTATTTATAATACTATGATTTACTGTATGAAGTTGTAGCAGAAGTAGAAGGATACAGGTGAACACATCAAAAGTATGAAAGGATGCAATTTGATCATCTGCATAGTTTTCCCTGACGCAAGAAAACTTGTGCAAATTAAAGGAAATTGAAATCCACTTTTAAAAATTGTCCAACTATACCAGTTGGAGGATGTAGTTTGTCCTCTGGTCTTGGAATTTAGCTTTTATGTGGGAGTTAAACTTACATGTATACGTTTATAGCTTAGAGCTAGATGAGTTGGCAGCCCAAGAATATACTCTGATGTGAGCAAACTAAGATGCAGCACAATTTGAAGTAAGCCTTACAGCAGTTCTTGTCATTGCTATTTCATAGCTGCTAGATTTTGTGATGGAAGTGTATTACAGTTTAGAGAAATCATTACAATCCATTGAAGTAAGATTAATAAGGAAATTCCTCAGTAAATCATTTTGGATATAAAAAATATCAGATCAAGCATTTGGGGAAGGGTTCTCATACATAGGGATGAGATTTCTAGAAAAAACAACAACAATGACAACAAACAAAACAACCCTGATTGTAACTCCAAGTGTTTGAAAAAATCACCTGGCATAGAGAAGAGGAGAAAGTTCAGTCTAAGGTCTGCTTGACTGAGATCAGGGAAATAAACATAGGAGAGTGCTGTGTAGGCCTGTTTACAACTCGATTTTTGCTTACTATTTTGAAATATGTGGCTGTTTTGTTCAATTTAGAAATAATCTTTCCCGATATTTTGAAAGAATTGTGCCAAGCATGGCAAATCTCTCTGCTTCTGAAATGAGGACTAATTACTCTGAAATTCCAGTGCAGTTTTGATCACTCTGAGCAGAGACTTTGCTAAACTGCAGCTCAAACTCACTGAGATAAGAATATAGAGATGTGAGGATGCACATTTCACTTTTGCATCACCACTATTCCATAGCCCTGGAAGCTGTGGACAACTTTATTTCATTGCAGATTTTCCTCTACAAGTTGATGGATTCTGTAAAGAAACTTCTTTCTGTCTATTTCCTTAATATCTTACGCTTATGTTCTGTTTTCATTCATTCCCTGATGTATGTTGTAATCGTCACTGATTTGAGCTGATTTTTTTCTGGAGCTAGGAAAGTGTTGTGAGTTCTGATGTTCAATCTTTGTGGCTAGAGTACTTTCAGGAGATAAGCTTTTATCAGATTTGTACTAAAAGAGGTGACTTGTACTGGGAGGGAAAATAAAGTAGTTGAGAAATTAATTTTCCATGTTTGTTCTTTTGGAAGGGATTATGGCTTCCTCTACTTCAGTAACAGCTAGAATTATTAACTTACATTAAAGATATGGGTAATACTTCAGCATAATTACTTCTACCTACAGTTTTTTTTTTTTTAGCTATGTGGATTTTATTATGGCTTAGACCTTGAAGTTATTAGAAGCTTCTCTTGCTTCTTGATTTTTAATAAAACCTTTTCATTTCATGTAATTCTTGTCCTAAATTCCATCTGTATTGCAGAAATTCCGAACTAATTTTATCTCTGTTTTACATCTCCTTTAACCCCCAAGAGGAAAAAAAATATCTTTATAATATATCTTTTTTCTTCTTTCTTTGCAGAATTAGAATGACATTGTGGAAGAAGTGTAAAATTATAGAAACAATCCAAGAGAACAAACAAACAAAAACTTCCAAGAAATGGCTAAACAGGTCAGCATTTTGATTGTTAAAATTTTTCGTGATGAAATTGAAAAAGCTTAGATTTAATTGAAGACAGCTATTTTCAAAACACATCACTGAAACTGTCAGAGCAATATACATTGGGATTTTGGAATCAGTACTAGCAAAGGGAATATTTAATAAATTTGATAAAGAAATCAAACTTTTTTCTTCAGACTAATTCAACATAATAATCTTTTTGGACTTGGAGACATCATTTTGGCTTGACTTGACCTAGCCTTTTTAGCCAGCTGCAAACCCAGATCAGACATTTTTTTCAAGTAAAGCCTTGCTTTAGTGGAAAACATGATTTTCTTTAAGCCTCTTGCAGAAAATCTTCACTCAAGATATATATTTTTATCAGTATATGGTTTGTCTTCTGTACGTGAGTTCTTTGAGGTATAGGATGCTTCTCCAGTTCATAAAACACCGCATAAATTTATGATGCTCTATAAATGATTAATAGCATTAATACAGCTGAGTAAATAGTGATGACTTTTTTGTGGTTGGAAAATTCTGCTGCTTTATTGGAGAGCAAAATTAAAAATAAACATTCTGGTGTAACTGCACTGACTTCGGAGACAGTTTGTATGAAAGTCACCAATGTTTGTCTGTCTTGCCATAAAATAATTCTCATTATCTTTATGATTGTTTCAATATGGTCATCTGTTCTGTTATCTTCTTTTCAAGCTTTGCATAAATAGGACTTTAGTTCCTGGCAGACCATTTTAAGATCTAGTTTTAAAATACAAGAGAAGTAGAGAAAAAATATTAGTAGAAGAGAAGAAACAGTAGAAACATAGTTGAAATGAAGTCCCTATATCATAACATTGTCACAAAATTTTTGTTTTATACCATCTCTTCTGATTTTTTTTTTTAAGTGTCCAGCACTCCTGGTAGCTGGCTTCTGTCTACGAGTTCCATGGTGATAACTCTTGGAGGGAACTAATGTAAGAAGATGGCTGACTACAAAAACTGACTCAACTAGGCGACAAGGTTTAAAGACAGCAACTACTAGAAAGTGAATCATGAAGGAAGTTTACATGAAGGACCAGGAACACTTGCCCCTGGGCCTCCCACTCCCTACTCCCAGCATGTTATTAAAAGATTTATTTCTGCTGTTCCAGGAGCTATGTAGAAAGCAGAGAAAAGGTTTATAGATTCCATAGTGTAAAGGAAAAACCAAAAGGTTACAGACCAATGATCAGACTAAAAGACTAGCTGGGCAGAAAGTGTGAGCAGATAAGTGCTGATAATTCTCATTTCCTTTTTATTAAGCAATCTGATCATATACTACACCGTTTGAGTAATAACTGTTCACATTTCTTTCATAAGCCTCAATGCAAAGAAACAAAACTGTTCCAACTCTCCCTCAGGTCAGTCATTTGAAAATATAGTGTGTTGCTTTTGATTTTTTTGTTTCCTAGCTAAATTTAGGATGAAATTTTACAAAAATTCCCCATGCTTGAACCTAAGCTATTAGCTGCATCCGTTATATCAATTCAGTTATTCTCTCAGCTGCCCTGTGCTACTAAAAGGGCCTGAAAATCTCCTTTGTTGACAGTTAGGGCAACAAAGACGGTAAAAGTGCTAGAGGAGAAGATGTATGAATAGCTGAGGACCCTTGGTTTGTTCAGCCCGGAGGAGAGGAGACTGAGGGGAGGCTTCATGGCAGCTCACAGCTTCCAAACAAGGAGAGCAGAGGAGCAGGCACTGATCTCTACTCTCTGGCAACAGTGACAGGACTCAAGGGAATGGCAAGGAGCTGTGCCAAGGAGGGGTCAGGCTGGGTGTTAGGAAAATATTCTTCACTATGAGGGTGGTCAGGCACTGGAATAGACTCCCCAGGGCAGTGATCATTGTACCAAGCCTGCTGGAGTTCAAGAACTGTTTGGACAATGCTCTCAGACGTTTGGGTAGTCCTGTGTGGAATCAGGAGTTGGATTCGATGATCCTTGTGGGTCGCTTCCAACTCGGGATATTCTAGTTCTATTATTCATTCTGGTTCAGTCTTGCAGAAAACTTACTTAAGAATATGATCTATCCTCTAAACCAGACAGACAGACACAGTCTGAATCAGTTTTGTGCTTATCTTCTTTGCCTAAAGAATAGCCATTTGGGTAAGGCTATATTGCAGGACTATGTTCAATAATAAAACATTAAATTCAACAATTTATGAGGTTACCTCCAAATTCTTCTAATTCAGTGTTTTTGAAATGTTGCTACACCTGTTTTGTAACACATGGCTTTACAATGACTTTATATAGCAGTCAAATATCTTCTGTGATATCCCTTTCTACGTGCTGAGAGGCCAGCTGTGTTAGTAAGGCTGTATATCAATGTCTCCTTTCCAGCGTCTTTATAGAAGAACTAGAATCTCACTGGTGCTACAAGGCAGTTCCTCATAACAGAGAATTCTATTTTAACAAAACAGATGGTTAACCGTTGACCAAGTCACTACAAGGGACATATAGGCAAGTGGATGCTTTTTCTCCAATCCTGTAACTGTTTTCATCATTAAATTCAGTATGTCTTTGAACCAATGAGACAATGGAAATAGTTTGATCTCTTGATAAGATGTTACTAGCTGGGTATTATGTGAGACAAGATAACCCCTGGGCTTGCAAACCCTGTGAAAATTCCTGATTGGGTAGTTTAATTTTTGCTCTAAAATTACTCTTTTCGTTTTGACATAGTATCAGTTTGCAGTTCTGATATCTTATTTGTTCCTGGATGCTGTCAGAAAAAGTAGTTGACATATAAGACAATAATGTTTACATTTTTTTTCCTTTTTCCTCAAAAAAGTAAGTGTATTCTTGGTCTTACAATGTGTACATGCAGCTTGGATCATCAGGCCTGTGCCTTTGACAGTGGAAATGATTAAAAGAGTTGTCTTAAGAAAGTCCTATAATTTAAATAACAAAAATGAGGTAACCCTTCATGTTAGGGATCTTCATGATAGGCTGCACTGTGATCAGAGGCTCATTTAATGTCATACAACATGGGGTTCCTACTATTTGAAGGGCATAAGTAATGCCTCCTATTTATTTGTGTGGAAACTAAAATAGGTATAAAGAGCATAATAGCACCATTTGATAGAGCAAATTCTCAGCTACAGAACACTAGTTTTCAACATAGTCACCACCATTAGCTATGTATTTTTGCCAGTGATGAACAACAGCCTGTATGCTGCACTTGGAAACATCTACACCAGCGGAGGAGACTCACTGTTGCTGTTGCCACTGCTGAAATGTACCACCGCCACCTCACTGTGCTCACATCCACTGTTTGGTCTCCATAACTGTTCATCAAGCATGAATGTCAGTGGGTGCCATTTTTTCCACTTGGAGAAATTCCATTCCTCACCTTTGCTTCATCCACACTTCCATGTCAGACATCATTTGGTCAGACTGCCCCTCTGCTGCCATCTGTCGCACAGCAACAAAATGTAGCAGAATATTGGCAGAAGGGTTCAACACCTACTGCTGTACTAACAACATCAGCTTCTGACATTGCAAGCCAACATAATGAGATAGGACAAATTACTTTTGGAGCATCCCTCATACTTTATTTAGTTTATTGGATTTTTTGTTTGGTTTTGTTCATTTGCTTGTTTTTGGTGATTTTTTTCCCCCAAGCGAGCTGGCTGGTGTTAGTAAAATTCTTTTATCTCCATGCCAACTCACATGAAACTATTATTTATAGTTATTATACACTGAGGTTCATGCATACTTACATATTATAGCTATTATTTAGCAAAATGCCTGAGACATCTGACAGTGCCTGGAAAGCCAGAAACCTTGTGTTGCTATTATTCTATAATTATATCTCTGCATGGTCTGTGTTTTCAGCATCTGTAAACAAACCAGGTCGATTTTTCAATAAAATTTTAAACTAGTAGTGTATTTTCCTGCTAATCACTGTCAAAATGGGCCATAACAAAACAGGCTGTAATACTAAAGACAAGACAGAGGCTTATGATCAAAATTCAGTGAAGGGGTTTTTCTTGAATGTTTCTGTTATTTTTTTTTCTGAGAAGACTTTAATCTGTACATTAAAGCATTAAACTTGTTTTTACGGTAGAGTAGTCATAACTTACCCCTTTGCTTCTTTTTTTTCCCTTATTTTTATTTTATTTTTAAATAAAACTGGTTGTTCAAGCTAATGACAATTCTTGGAGAGCGACTTTGGAAACACTAGCTAAGTACAGGTATACAAATTAATCTATACTAATTCCATTTCATTAACACTTTTCGCTGTGTGGAGACTTACTAATGTCATGAGAAACCTTTTTATTACTTCACTTTAGGTAACTATTTGGTGGATTTGAAATTAAACTCAGTTAAATTAACCAGATCAGAGATTCAGACTTTAAATGTAATTGCAACGCAAACACATATCTGATTTTAAAACCATCATACAACATCTGAAGTATGATGTCATGTGATTTCTCAAATGACACCAATGCTTATTCTAGTAATTACTGGTATTGATTTTGAAGACAATATATATGATTTTCATAGTTGCAACAAAATTCAAAAGACAAACAACAGCAAAAAAAGCAACAAAACAACCAACATGCAAAACGTGTAGAGTTCCTAAAAGCTGGAAATATTTCACTTTAGATTTAATTAATGTATAACAGTCGCATAGAGGAACAGGGGCAAAAATTATATTATTGAAAAATCACATTTCTAATGTAATTCATGTTTTTTTGGGTGGATTGCATTGGAAAACATTTCACAAAGTCTGTACATAGGTCAGACCTGAATATTGAACAGTTTGTCCTATCATTGGGCACCACTGAAAGAGCCTGGTTCCATGTTCTTTACACCTCTTTGCACAATGAAAATATTATTATTCATATGGGTTTTGAGTCTCCTTTGGGTGCAAGTAGATTTAAGTCCGCATTTGATATGCATACATACTAAATGAAGTCCAGAGCTCACATAAAATTGTAGTTTTACTTTAAATATATATATAATATAGAAAATAAAAAGAAATCTAGACTTGAAGGGTTAATTCTAATGTGAGTTCTCAGCATTTACTTTGTCATATTAGAAATTCAACTAGAGAACTAGAAGATCTCTCAAAATCTAAACTAGTCAGGTTCATTTACTGCCTTGGTGGTTCAAAGAGAGCATTAAAAAGCAACACAAATTCCGGGCACTTTTTCATATATACATACTTTTCCCCTTTGTACAATAAGTGTGCCTCAAGGGCATTTCCGTACTCAAGTAAAATTGCTTTCTGACAGATCCATTCAAATTATCTCTTTGTGCCAGATGTCTCTGATCCTGCCCTCATCATCAGAAGTCTGTAGTATTTTAGCTGCTACTGTTATCATCAGCATTCATAATGGAGGAAGAGGTGTGTATGTTAGAGAAGAATAGATGTCTGAAGTCAAGCAATAACTTAGAAATTGCACTAAGGTTCTCTGGAAGTTGATTCTGATAGAATTATTTTAGTGCATGTTAATCTCTGAGGAACTGATGACTAGTAGGCCTTTCAAAGCTGAATTATTCAGAATAATATTTTGTAAAGATATATTTACTAATACTAGTATCAAAGAAGTAATTCTCTAACAATAGCAATAATCAAAATTCGTCTCATGATCACATTCAATAATGGGAAGACAATGATGATGATGTTCGGAATATTGTCAAACTGTGTTTTAGCTTAGTTTGCTGATTTCCTGGAATGATCCTACGCTTTCTCAACTCACTAGTAAAATTGTTAGGATCAGAATTACCTTTGATTTTGATAAGATGTAAATGTTTGCCTAGAATTTCACTGCTTTATCTTCACCGTAGCTGCGTTATTAGAATCATACCATATTAAAAAATCAATAAACCATATTGCAGCTAATTTTAAAAATGCTATTAAAAATAAGAGGCAAATAGGACTCGTTTACTTATGTATGCTTGCATGAATGGCAAAGGGTTTTGAGAAAAAAATGTACTTTCTGATAGGGAAAAGAAAAATAGACCTGACACACCCAAGGATGCGCATTGCCTAGCTGCTTACTCTGCCTTTTTGGAAAGGAGCCATTCTTTGGAGCTGCAAGGCTCAAATTTTTACCAAACAACTCACAGGGTATTACAAAAAAGTAAGCTGAATCTATCCTTGAAAATATAAACTTTGTTCTAGTTTCTGATTTATATTGCCAGATACTTCTCCTGTCTTAGTCAGTTCTTAATCATTGTTTTTGTTCTTATTTTTTAAAACGGGCTGGTGCAAAGTCCTATAACAACACTCAGTGGTATGTGTAGTGTTGGCAGTAGAAAGTTCAAAAAATAAAACTCCATAGATTTTTTCTCTTAACATTAATCCTGACAAGTCTTTCATTGCTGTATGGCAGATGGTCATAAATCCAGTAAACATTTGGTCAGAGATCACCTTTTCAGAAACTGCAAAGCAAGCATTATTTTTATTCAAAATAAATTGCTTCATTTTAGACTCATATTTGATGAGTACAAAAATGTGAGAAAAATAGTAAAGAAAACGATTCTGTTGAGCCTGTCAGATTGTTATGGCATCTTCATTCTCTTGATCTTTTTTCCTAAGCAGATTTCCACACCTGTCATAAGACTGTTATGCTTGTCAAAAACAATAAAAGCAAATGGTTTTAATTGTTAAGTACAGACCTCAAGGCAGGACCATTAGGGAATCCTACTTATCATCCAGCTGGTTGTACAAATCTATTTGCTGCTACAGTTTGTGAGCAAGATGATTTTTTGCATCCGGTGTTTGAAAAAAATTCCTTTTTAATTTTGGTCTTACTTTTTGGACCAGATGCATCTGTTGTAGATCAAGTGCTAAATTTACTACCTGACAGTGAGAAGCTGTTTGTAATTGTAATGCTATTATGATATTGTATGCTCTTAATGATACAAAAATAAAACTTGTGCTATGTCAGTTTGTTCTTTTAGTTTCTCTGCATACAAAATTTTGACTGAGATGTTTAAAAATATTTCCTCAAAAGCATAAAAAAAAATTGTTATATCTTTCGACAAAGATATGAACATCCCTAAAGTCATTTGGTGAAATCAAATTTGTTTCAAAATTGTGAATCTCTGTGTTTTTTAAATTTTTAAAAGAAATTTTTAAAGTCCCCATAATTATTGGGAAAGAAGACCAGTCACTCATACTCTGTAAACATTTATTTCAGAGACAAAAATGAATGTTGTATTGTTTTTAAATATTTTAACATACTGGCAAGTACATGTTTTCTTCTTTATATATAAAGGAAAAACAGTAGAGGATGAATTGATTGCTGATATATATAGGAGAGAAGTACGTCACATAATCTGAGTAGTTTAATTTTTATGTTGTATTTTAAATTAATGCTTAAAATACATTGGAAAGAAAATGCTTTTAAGTAGCTTATCATTGGATAGGACAAATCATTATTAATTCCATCTTATTCTTATGTCTTTTGCGGCAGGCCAGTATTTTCCAAAAGTTAAATGAAAAACGTGTGGAAGATCCTTAATGAGGATCTTCATACCCCGATGAAGTAAGGAGGTAACATATGCACAGTTTTCTCCACAACAAAAACCAAGCACTCACAAATATATATCATTCAGTTAGACATACTGGCCAGTATTCACAAAGTGAATGCATTGAATATATTTGACACTCCATGTTTAAGTGCTATATACTAGAAAATACTCTCAACAACATCTGGTATGACATCTATGCTAAGTATCTGGAATTCCTGATGACAAATGTAAAACCCAGGAGAGTGCTGATGTTGCATTTCACTCGCTGCTATTTCTTATTATAACCATAACCCAAGAATAGGCGTGACAGAGACTAATAAGAATGCAGTAAAATTTCTGCTGCTTCAGCTGGTCCATAGTGAGTTGCATTCCCAATTGACAATAATATTTATTGTCATATTGTGCTCTCATGAGAGAGAATTCTACTTATCAGGTACGTAGAAAGATATGGCTTTTTGGCCAACTACTTAAGTGATTGCTTAAATACTATGTTTAACAGTGGAATTGAATTTTGTTGTTGTAGGGAACTCAGTAGATATGGTCATTTTGGATTTCAGCAAAGCTTTTGATATTGTTTCTCATGGTATTCTTCTGGACAAAATGTTCAGCATGAAGCTAGGTAATACACAATAAGATGAATATACAATTGGCTAATTGGTCAGGCTCAAAGGGTTGTAGAATGTGGGGTAACATCAGGGGGGAGGCCAGTTACTCATGGGGTTCCCAAGGGCCAGTTTAAGGCCAGTTTTCTTTAATGTTTTTATAAATTACCTGGATGCAGGACTTGAAAGTATATGAAGTTCAAAGATCTGGAGATATTCAAGATCTGCCTGGATGCTTACCTATGCAACCTGCTCTAGGGAACCTGCTGCAGCAGGGAGTTGGACTAGATGATCTCTAGAGGTCCTTTCCAAACTCTACGATTCTGTGATTCTGTGAAGCTTTTGACTCCCTCAAGTGTGGAGAGACCTTGCCGAGAGATCTTTATATGGCTGAGTGACAAACTTTGTATGGCTGAGTAATCACCAACCATATAAAATTTAATGAAAGCAAATGCCAGATTCTGTACCTAAGACAGGTCAACCCTGGCTATACATTGTCCCCGAAAGAGTTCTGGTGGCTCTGGCTGACAACAAGTTGAATATGAGTCAGCAGTGTGCCCTGGCAGCCCAAAGGGCCAACTGTGTCCTAGGATGCATTAGGCCTAGCACTGCCAGACAGTTGAGGGAAGTGACTGCTCTGCTCTGCTCCGTGCAGGTGTGGCTTCACATTGAGCACTGTGTGCAGGTTTGGGTGTTGCAATATAATAGAATGTCAAAGGAGAGCAACAAAGATGATGAATGGTCTAGAGGGCAAGACGTATGAAGAGTTGCTGAGGTCACTTGATTTGTTCAGCCTGGAGAAGACGAGACTTAGGGAAGGTCTCATGGTGGCCTACAGCTTCCTCACAAAGGGAATGGAGGGACAGGCACTGATCTCTTCTCACTGTTGGCTGAGACAGTACCCAAGGGAATGGCATGAAGCTGTGTCAGGGAAGGGTCAGGTTGGGGATTAGGAAAAGGCTTTTCACCAGAAGGTGATCAGGCACTGGAACAGGCTCTCCAGGGCAGTTGTCACAGCACCAAGCCTGCTGGAGTTCAAGGAGCACTTGGATAATGCTTTCACACATGGGATTTGAATTTTTGGGTGGTCCTGTGTGGAGCCAGGATTTGGAATTAATGATCCTTGTGGGTCCCTTCCAAATGAGGATATTCAATAATTATATGCTTCATGAGGACCTGTGCAGTCTGGAGGAACAGGACAAGAGGAACTTTATTTTCAACAAGGACAAAGATCAAGTCCTGCCAGAGTGTTCTTCAGCTAGAAAGCACCCTGAACAGATAAACAGACTGTGGACACCCGGCTGGGAGCAACTGTAGGAAGTGACCTGATACCTTGGCAGACACAAGATGAGTGTGAGCCAGCATTGTGCCCTGCTGCATAGATAGCCAACAGCACCCTGGGAACAGTATTCACAGAGGCACAGCCAAGAAACTGAAGGGGATTACCCTCCTAGTCCCAGCACATCTAGCATACTGCATTCAATTTTGATCCCTCAAATACACAAAAGACATCAACAGGTCCCTTGTCTGGTCCCTGACATCAATTGTCTTTGACCATCACAAAGCACCATGGTGACCTGGGACTGGAACATGTGCCCTGCAAGAAGCTGAGGAAGTGGGGCTTGTTTGGTCTGGAAAAAAGATGACTTCAGGGAGACATAGGATCAGTATCAAGACCTATAAAGTAATTTCAAGAAGACAGAGAAGTGTATCATAGTAGAATGAGAAACAATTAACACAGGAGAAAGTCTGACTGGATATAAGGAGAAACTTTGTTCAGAAGGACAATCAAGTATTCAATAGAGACAGGTTGCCCAGTGAGGTTGCGCTGTCCCTGGCCTTGAAGATTTCCAAGCTCTGATTGATTAAAGCCCTCTGTAATCCACTCATATCTCATCTCTGATCTACTTCGAGTAAATACGTTCCATCCAGAATTATCCTAGGAAAATTCAGTCTTTTGAAAAGAAGTTGAATGTTCCCCATTCCTAAAATATTTCAAGAGCTGAGAATTTCTGAATGCCACAAGGTTTTTCTGTTATGAACGTTGTGTCTCCTCTCTGGAGATTCTGCTTCTGTTACTCGTGATGACTACTCATAAGTGCTCTGAGTACTTCAGCTGAAATTAGTATGATTCCTGTCAAAATAAGATACAGCCAATGAGAAAGAACGGCAGAACTAAGCTGTCAGTATTTGCTAAACTTTGGGAAGCTTATTACTTCCTATTTAGCTGTGAATTAAACGAGAACACTTAAAAAGCAATATCATACTTTAAAAAAGCAAGTTAATTTGCTTACTTTAAATTTTGATAATATCTAATATTTGGCAGAATCTTTGGCCGAAAAAAGGCCAAAATAGAAGAACATTGATTCTAGTACTCTGTCATTATTCAGAAATTGGTCTGCAGTACAGAATGGCTAAACTGAATAATACTCAAATTGTAATTATGATGCCAAGTAGGCCTTTTCTTATTTAACAAGTTTTTTCTATCATTATATGATTTATGTTTAATAAAGTTGAATTATGCTAGAGACATATGAAAATTCATCCAGAGATTCTCCCATACTAATATAAATATATATCATAATTTAACTTGCAATACATGTTCACAAGAGTAGAATTCTACTTATTAATATTTGTCATGTAAACTGCAGTGTAGTGGTGAAAAATGAGTCTTTATGATAGACTATACGAATGGAATAAATAAGAATCCCACCTGATAAATTATCAAAATGATAAATAATAATGTAGAGAATTTATGAACAAAAATTAATGTCTGCTATCATAAAATGTGTCCAACTGGAAAGAGAAAAGACTTCAGAATTGAGTCACTTTTCTGGCTTTTTCTTCTTTTTTTGACTAGGGGTAAGGATTTCTGGTTATTTGTTTACTTCTCACATTAAAAAATAAGCTTTTTTTTTTTTTTCATAAGACCTAGGTTACAATAAACTGCACTTAAGTCGTAGTGACATCCTGTGGGAGACTTCCAACTTTCAGGTGCTAATTGCATGAAATATAAAGTTCAAAACATACCTGATATGTACGGTAAAATCAACGCTGTCTGAAAATTGAAACTCAATCTGCAGTTGCTTAGAAGGACAAGATCACAGCCTTACAATACTAGCCTTAGCTGTAGTGATCCTATCACTTCAGAACAGTTCAAGATATTGTGTAGAACTGCTCAAGTAACATATATGGTATTCAATATTGTGCAATAATTAAAAGAAAACAGTGTAAACCAGACATGTCCAATCAACAGCCCATGGGCTGCGTGCAGCTCTTGACAGCTAGTAATGTGGACCCAGAAGTCCATAAATTTTTAACATTATTATGTGACTTTCAGCGATATGTTTTCATGAGTCAATTGTGTGGAGCTCAAGTGCAGGCTGCATAGGCTACAGTGGTACTCTGACGGGGAGGGCGCAGTTCAATGCTAACTCCACCTCTTGTACCTGCCACACACACTCAGTTAAACTGAAATTCACATGTATTACACATTGCATGTGCTTATGCTGCTTGATGAATACAGTGCAGTGATTAGTGATTATTGCAGTAATAGTATTTCAACCTACCTACATGTGTGTGTGACTGTGAAGACATACATTTTTTGTTATTAAGCACACATGACAATGTTCTTATTTAATTATTAAACTTGGGTTTTTGTTACTTTGTAAAATTATCTATTAAGTTAAGACTGTGGAAGAAATATCCAGTATACTCGTGTAGTGCTGACAAATTCTAGAATTTTCAACATTTTGATACATTAGCTAAACACAGTCCTGTGAACAGCAAAAAATACGCAGCTTTGCTTTCCATTTTGATAAAGGAATTTGAAAATAGGTTTCATCAATTTTTTGATAAATTTATTGTATTCGCAGCTCCATTTTCAGTCAACATAAATACATTACCTGCAAATTTTCAAAGGGAATTTATAGAGTTGCAATCAGACAATGTGTTTAGTCAGTATATCAGAATGCATAAAATTATTTGCCATAACTTGAGCTTGCCATAATTTAAATTTCATTTCAAATGCTGTTATGTTTTGAAACATTACACAGATAAGTTGATTTTCAACTTGAAGGTGCGTGTTTAACTCACTTAAATGAGCAGTCAAGTCCACCAAAAGGTAAATGTGAGTCATTTTTCATCTTCAAGTTCTGATAAAAATATTCCTTTTGATTCCATAAATTACTTGATTTCACTTTACAAATCATAAAATCTTTTTAGCATTTTGCCTGACTTAGACACCTTTAGGTTGAAATATTACTATTGACAATCACAGTGTTTTACTCACAAAGCATCACAATCCTTTTATTTGTGTAATATAGATATTCATAATGTCTGAATTAAACTAAACTGATTAAATGGTATCAAGTGAATATGGTAGACAGTTTACAATACAAATTGAGAAAGAACTGAAATTGGGAACTAGATCCAATTATTTCAATATTTTATTTATTTCAATAAAATATTACTATTAATAATACTGTATACATATTTTTTAACATTTAATTTACATTTGAGATTTTGGTCCTACTTATTTCTTAATAGTTACAGTTCACCCTTGTATGAGTTAACAAATTTACCTCCATATTTAATATATTAATGTGGGCTAGAAAAGAATTTTTGAAAGAAACATATTTATCATTCTAAAAAAGCAAATAACCTCAGCTACTTGTTAGCTTTGCATACTAAACAAGTAAAGAAACAAATAAACCCACAGTGTTACACACTACTACAGAGAATATTAGTAATTTTAGATATAGACATTATGAATTAAGAGGACAGAAATTTCCTTGGGGAAAATTTCTGAAGGGATATAATAGACTTGGGACTTTTAACAGTGTGAATAATGAAGTATACAGTTTTACCCTTAATCAAAGTACACATCTTCACTGCTTGCAAGTAATCTGGAAATACTAATTTCCTTTATCATCACAGACAGTATTAAGTGGGGAATTTAAAATACAAAATGGGGTTTAGACAGCGTAAAATATGACTCTTAAAAACCAGTGATACAGTAATATTTTTATGCTTTGTGCCAAATATTTAATTTCACATAAAATAATTTTACGACGTATTATGTCCTCTGTGAAGTGGGATAGGGAAGGAATGCTGTCACCTCACTTAGTCAAAGCTAAGACCACACTGTCTTGCCTCTGTGTGATAGCCATGTTTGGAGGCAGCATCTTTATGTATAACAGCAGAAGTACGGGATAAATACTTACAGGATTTTTTGTTTCTATTTGACAAATGATAAAATGCTCACTAATTTCAGAAAATGCAAGAAAATAATTGAGTTGTGTATTAGGTACAACAGTTAGTACAGTTGGAAGACAATACATCGTTCATGTAACAGTTTACACAAAACTACAGGCAAACATTTGTGTGGTAAAGTTATCGTGGGTTGACCTTGGGCAGCGGCCAGGCCCCCAGCCAGTCACTCTCACTCTCCCTCCTCAACAGGATAGGGGGTGAAAGACTGGAAAGTTCATGGATCGAGATAGAAAGAGGAACATTACTTACCAGTTACCATCACAGGCAAAACAGATTCCACATGGCAAAATTTAATTTACTGAAAACTAAAATACATTTGAATAGTGAGAAACAGGTAAAATCTAACCCACATACACTCCCACCACACCCCCACTCATTTTCTCAGGTCTAACTTCAGTTCTCCATGCCCTCCTCCTCCACATCCTGCCCCTGAGTGATACAGGGGGTGAGGGAATGAATCTAGGGTGACAGCCCTGACAGCCCCTCTCTGCCACCCTTTCCTCCTTGCACTGTGCTCTCTTCCAGCTTGGGCCTCTCCACGTGGCATTCACCTGTGGCTGCTGGGCCCAGATGTGCCCTGCGGTGGGGCCAATCAAAGTTGTCTGCAACCGACTGTGTCTGGCATGGGGCAGCCCTGGCATCTCCTCACACAGCAGCCCCGAAGTACCCCCAGCGCCAGCATCTGGGCACCTGCACATGCTAGAAAAAAATACAGAAAGCAAAGACAAAGTTTTCTTAGGAGTATATAGAGTCAATGATCACCTAAAATTTCCAGCTATACTTATTTGTTTGGAGTAACACACTTTAAATTAGATTTAAATGCTACACACCTGGTTAGCTACACATCTTTTTAAAGAATGTCTTAAATTGATTTTCACAGAGTTATGTTCCCTAGACAATAAATAGGACAGGCTGTAATAATGGCTTACCAGTTGTCAAACTGTTGTCTGTGAATCCCTGGTGATCTGTGGAGCATTTGCTAACGGCAACCAGAAAATATAACCAGTAGCTGCAACACTCTCCTTATTTCAATTCCTTGGTTGCACTGAAAAAAGTGTCAAGGGAATTGTAAAAGTCAGGAAAAAGGAGAGAGAGCAGATTGTAGTCTAAGGAAGAAAGTAACTGATGGGACTGACTGGAAAAACAACCATCACACCCAACAACCAGTGAAGCCAAAACAGGATGAGGACGAGACCAAGATAGAGAGAGCTATGCAATATAAAGGTGAATGCAGAGTAGATAGGGGAGAGAGAAAGCAGGAAGACAAAAAAAAAGCTTTACAAAGATTTAGAAAATAATATCTAAAGATAGATACATGCTTACTGTACTTTCCTAAGTAGAGGCAGCCGTGTGTGGCTCTCAAAGCCCAGAGCCATAGGAGGACAGAGCTGTTTGAGGCCCTAAGAAACAGGCTCTTCCAGTTGTACTGAAGGCAGTACTTCAAACAAACAACACATAACAATGCAACACAAGTGATCTTTAGAAAATCATAGACTTCTAAGTATTAAGCTTATCTTCTTTAAATGACCTGGAAACAACATAGTGTCCTTGACCAACAGAGGAGTATGGAAATACATTTGTTGAAGTTCATGTATTACCCATTATCCTGTATGTCTGATTTTTTAAAAGTGTTTATTTCTTATTTCTTTAAAAATACGTTAAAGGTATTTAAGCAAAAAGTATGTTCAACTGTTCCTTCAATAAAGTTTTTAAAAAACAAGGGATTTTGCTTAAATAAATGTATATTTGAAAGGCTGTATCTTAGAATGGTTTTCCAGAGAAAACTCCTATGGATGGCTTATTTATAGATTAGATCATTACATATATCTTTAATGAGCCTGCTCTTGTATGTATCCACAAAATGAGTTTCCTGTGTCTACAAATCTTATTAATACGATATTGATTACACATTTTGCCTTCTAAATTTTGCCTTTCTTAGTTGTAAATAGTAACATTGTGTTGAATCACACCTCCAAACGAAAGGCAGGTAAAACAAAACAGTCTGACAAAAACAAACAAAAATTCCATCCAGTCAATTACCTCTAGCTTAAGTGAGATAACAATAAATCAATCGGCCAAAATATTCAATCTTATGTGTTTGCACATTCCATTAATTATAGTACAAGAGGAAAACATGTCCCAATCTGTCCTTCATTTTCTATATACCATTACAAGATAGTGTCATCAGTGATACTTGTAGCAAGAAACATAGCACACTTATCTTTGCTTGTGTGGCTTGATATTTAATATAATAATATAACATGATAACATTATAATTAATAAATTAAAATAATGTAATATAGGCCAGTATCTAATAACAGGTATTGGTTTCTTGATTTGTTTATTAGCCTTGATGTTTGGAAGAATCTGTGTTTTGTTCCATCAAATGGAGTTTTGTATGTGTTTTAAAAGTGTGAATGCCTGAGAAAAAGGAGGTAGGTCTTAGATTTAACTTAGGCTGAGAAAAAAAAAGCTGAAGTTTAGCCTACCAAAATATTTGCTGAAAATATTTGTGGTCTTTTCAATGAGGATACAGTGTGATTAATACACATGCTTCCACATTGGAAGCTTGAAGAAGAATGTTCTTGCCCAAGTATAAGTGCCCATTCTGTCCTGATATACAGGGTACTAGAGTTTTAAAGGAAAGCAAGGTACATGGTATTATTCAGAACTTTTAAGATGAGTTTAATATTTACTGTAGATATTTTTTAGAAGTTACAAACGTACACTCAATTTTTAAGAAATTGTCGGAAGGGTTTTTTGTTGTTCTTTTTTTGTTTTGCTTGTTTTGTTGAAATTTCAACCATGCTAGAAGGTGGTTTATAGCTGCTAAGAATGGAAATAACTGACAGACTGCTAGTTGGTGTGCATGGGACTCAGAAATATCACATTTCTCTTTGCTTTTCTCATTACCTGAGGAAATCTAGCATTCTGCTACCTATGAAGGCTAGTGTTTTTGAGTGGAAAAAGATCAAAAGCATCTATGTTCCCAGTCATGTTCCAAAAGTCGAAACTTTTGTCATGCTTATATCCTCAGTTTGTGTAGAAACATCAAGGAAAATGGCCTTATAGAAGTTGAAATTCTGTTGCAGTTTTGTCTCCAGCTGAAGGCTGAAGAAACATGTTTTGGTAGATCTGGAAGAGAAATCCTAATATTTTGTTTTTATTCTCTGCTGGTAGAAGTATCTGCAGCCTGAAATAACTCAGAAAGTTGCCAAGAATCATTTTTAAATTAGTTAGGCCTGAGTTCCTCCTGTTTCTTTTGAAAATCTGTTTAAAATTTTTTCTCTGCTGACAGCTCAAACCATGGTCACACTTTCAATCTAAATGTGTCTGACCATCTTGAGTTTACTGGTTTGGTTGCAAATGGTTTATTCCAGCTCGAGTATCATTTTTCTTTCATTGGTTTTTCAATCCACTAATTAGAATAGAGAAATGATATTCCCTCTCAACCCCTATTTTCCCATTCTGACTGTTAGAGAAATTGCCTAATTCAGTTGCTCTACTCTGTAACCATATGCACTTATTTTCATCTTTTTCATTCTTTGTGTAATCTAGTTCCGTACAGAATTAAATATCCTGATAAGTCAGGGGACTGTACTTTTGATTTTCATGCTTACATTACATTATCTCAGATATTACTCCCTTTTCTTCTAAGTCCTATGTCATGCCTCAAGATACTTAATATCTAAAACATGGATGTGTTCAATTTGATTTCCTTTGCTTTCCTTATTAAGCTATGCCTGGAGGATAATTCAATGTTTTTCATAGTGATGGTGTCTCACAGCTTTTTTTAATAAATGTCATCAGGAAACTCTACTTTTATAGCCAAATTGTTAATAAAAACTTTAATTATAACAAAGCCAACAGCTGAAAAATTACTTTCCACTTGCAGAACAGGCTCTCTATAAATTTTATTGTTTCTATTAATTATTATGGTTTTCTGCTTATAGAGGATACTTTTTCAAGTTTTACGGAAGTGCAATGATCTCTTCTATGTGCTTTGTGTTGATAAGGCGTGAACTTATCTGTATTTTTATCAAGGAAGAATGTTGCTGTAAGAAGGTGACTGCTGATGCCTACTTTTATCTTTTACATCACCCTGATATGTGTTCCTTCAAAGATATTTCTTGTTTAATAGCTATTGTGTCTCTGTGGCTGCCACAGTTCTGAAAGGCAAAAAGTATGCTCTATCCTGTTGGAAATTTTTTTGTATACAAATCAATGTGAAAACTTTAAGCAGACTTGAAAAATGTTAAGTGAACGTGTTTAACTTCTCACAATCAGAAAAAAAATCACATTAATTATGCTTTAAAAAAAAAGTGAAATCAGTTTTATTCCTGCTTACATTCTTCCTATTAACATAGAGAACCAAACAAGTCTTTATTACTCTAGTGTTTTGATACAGCATTTCTGTAAAAATCATACAGCTGGTGCAGTTGAATTGAAAATTGAAATTTTTTAATTGAGTGTTTGTTTTATTTTTTATTTTTTTAACTGCAGTAGTGAATAGTTTTCACCAGTTCAGGAAATATAAATGTTGAAGGATGATTGGCACTTATTCAGCATCTTTTTCCCCTTTTTTAAATCTGCTTTTCCGGAGGCACACCCAACTTCACTCCTTGGCTCAGCTCTGGTCAGCAATGGGTACCTATTGGAGCCATCTGGAGCTGGCTTTTATGTGATGTGGCAGTTCACAGAAGCCACCTCTGCCGCTCTCCTGCTACCAAAACCTTACCATCTAAACCCAATTCAATGCAGCACTGAAAGGCAATTCAGGAATTGGGTAGTATTCAGGTGTCTGAATCGCTAGAATTTTGCTGTGGATTTATATCAGTTGTGTTAGTCTGAACGCATCACAGAAATAGGCCATCAGTAGAAATAATCTGGCAGAGAAGTCTGACAATGTTGTACCCTTTAAAATGGAGAAACTGAAATCAGTTAAAATTTCAAATATTTAATTTACTGATAATATTTCCTCTAAAAGAGGGGGGAGTACCTATGAAAAAAAAGCTTGTGATATCATTTTTATGGCACATAATACTTGTTTACTTGCTGGGGGAGTAACTTTGATAATGACATAAACTGGAGTACTGTACAGATTAGATTTGTAATTAATTTTTAGCTGCAGATAAATAAACATTCTTTCTCAAGAATTATTTACAATGCACTTCTGGCTTGTCTATCTTATATTTACGTAATTTACAATCTTAGAAACTGTTTATAGTAATTTGGTTAAGATACTAAAAATAAAGTTATTCAGTCCTGCTGTCAGCTTTTCTTCACTAATGCCTAAATTATATCCTGTTATCGTTGTTTTAAATGATATTTTATAGTTAAAGAAATCTTAAATGTATTTCGATATCCTGGGCTCCATCAGGAGAGCAGGACCACGCCAGCAGGGACAGGGAAGTGATTGTCCCTCTCTACTCTGCCCTCGTAAGGCCCCATCTGCAGTACTGGGTCCAGGTCTGGCGCCCCCAATACAGGAAAGATGTGGAACTGTTGGAGAGGGTTCAGAGGAGGGCCACAAAGATGATCAGAGGGCTGGAGCACCTCTCCTATGAGGACAGACTGAGGGAGCTGGGCTTGTTCAGCCTGGAAAGGAGAAGGCTGCGGGGTGACCTCATTGCAGCCTTCCAGGATTTAAAAGGAGATTATAAACAGGAGGGGAACCAACTTTTCACAAGGGTAGACAGTGATAGGACAAGGGGGAATGGTTTTAAGCTGAAGGAGGGAAGGTTTAGATTAGACATCAGGGGGAAGTTCTTTACTGAGAGGGTGGTGAGGTGCTGGAACAGGCTGCCCAGAGAGGCTGTGGACACCCTGATCCTGGACATGTTCAAGGCCAGGTTGGATGGGGTCCTAGGTAGCCTGATCTAGTACCTAATCTGGAGGTTGGTGGGCCTGCCTGTGGCAGGGGGGCTGGAACCTGATGATCCTTGGGGTCCCTTCCAACCCAGGCCATTCTATGATTCTATGATTTCACAAATGAATCCTGAAAAAGTGTTATATTTCCTGCTTGGAAAGGATTGCAACAGAGAATGTAGAGGCTATTAACTTCTGCTTAATTGCAGAAAGAAATTAGAAGAGGATTTCCCTCTCATCAAACACCTTTTAAGAATACTGATTTAGTCATAGTATAATATAATCACTAGATCAACTTGTGGCACTATGAGCTACCTGAGCAGACAACAGGCAACATTTTCTGGGCTATGCCAGAATACATTGGGAGTATCCAGCAGAAAGTTTTTACAAAAGTGTAATGCTTAAACTGAGAATGCCTAGGCATTTTGTCATGGCAACAAGGTACCTTTACATTTTATTTTCCTGTCTTCACATTTTCAATATTTCTTCATTTTACTGAATAAAATTGATTGTTGTGCCAGGAGAGAAGAAATCACCAATCTCAGAGGAGAGATGTAGAATTAGAGAAGTGAGTCCTTAAGTACCCTTTTAAATCCTCATATGTTCATGATTCGACCTCGGTATCAGGGAAAGTTATGGAGCAGATCATCTTGAGGGAGATCACACAGCACGTGCATGGCAACCAGGGGATCAGGCCCAGCCAGCCTGGTTTCATGAAAGGCAGATCATGCTTGTCCAACCCCATCTCCTTCTATGACTGGGTGACCAGACTGCTGGATGAGGGAAAGGCTGTTGATGTAATCTACCTAGACTTCAGCAAAGCCTTTGACGCAGTCTCCCACAGTATTCTCCTGGGGAAACTGGCAGCCCATGGCCTGGACAGGTACACTCTTCTCTGGGTAAAGAACTGGCTAGAGGGCTGTGCCCAGTGGGTAGTGGTTAATGGAGTTAAGTCCAGCTGGCGTCCTGTTACGAGTGGTGTCCCCCAGGGGTCAGTATTGGGGCCCATCTTGTTTAATATCTTTATTGATGACCTAGACGAGGGGATTGAGTGCACCCTCAGTCAGTCTGCAGATGACACCAAGTTGGGAGGATGTGTCAATCTGCCTGAGGGTAGGGAGGCCCTTCAGAGGGATCTGGACAGGCTGGATAGCTGGGCTGAGGTCAGTGGGATGAGGTTCAATAAGGCCAAGTGTCGGGTCCTGCGCTTTGGCCACAATAACCCCATGCAACGCTATAGGCTTGGGGCAGAATGGCTTGGAGACTGTATAGAGGAAAAGGACCTGGGGATGTTGGTTGATGCTCGGCTGAACATGAGCCGACAGTGTGCCCAGGTGGCCAAGAAGGCCAATGGCATCCTGGCCTGTATTAGAAGTAGCATAGCCAGCAGGAGCAGGGAGGTGATCATTCCCCTGTACTCAGCTCTGGTGCAGCCGCACCTCGAGTACTGTTTTCAGTTTTGGGCCCCTCACTACAAGAAAGACATTGAGGCCCTGGAACATGTTCAGAGAAGGGCAACAAAACTGGTGAGGGGTCTGGAGCACAAGTCTTATGAGGAGCGGCTGAGGGAGCTGGGATTGTTTAGTCTGGAGAAGAGGAGGCTCAGGGGAGACCTCATCGCACTCTGCAACTTCCTGAAGGGAGGTTGTGGTGAGGAGGGGGTCGGCCTCTTCTCCCAGATAACTACTGACAGGATGAGAGGGAACGGCCACAAGTTGCGCCAGGGGAGGTTTAGATTAGATATAAGGAAAAACTTTTTTCTCTGAAAGAGTGATCAGGCACTGGAACGGCCTGCCTAGGGAGGTGGTGGAGTCACCGTCCCTAGCGCTGTTCAAGAAGCGTCTAGATGAGGTGCTAAGGGACATGATTTAGTAACTTAGTGGGTAGGGATGGTGATAGGAGGATGGTTGGACTAGATGATCTTGTAGGTCTTTTCCAACCTAATGTTTCTATGATTCTATGATTAGTATATTATACTGATGTAGATGTCCTGTCCTGTTCAAGCAAACTTCAAAAGTTTGTAAATGACTAATAGGTAGATGAAGCAAAATACCTTTGTTATCTGAATAGACAGAGATTCTTCTGAGCAAAAACGTCCTTTGGCTAGCCGTTCCCAATGACATCGTAGTTGCACACTTCATGGGAAGATCAGTCATCGCCAAAGTATTAGGGTTCTCTTTTCAGACTGGCTCTCCACTAGTTTCTCTGTGTAACTAAACATAGTATTTGAAATGTTTAGAGGGCATAAGTTTTGGAAAAAAATCTTCCATATATATTTTGAGAATTTTTCTAATATTTAAGAAGACAAGGACTCTGCTGGAAAATGTTGTCTAAAGATCTAGGAAAAAAAAGACAGACAGACATATCCTGTTTTATTCATAAACCTAGGCTTCCTAGAGTAGCCCTCTACATACATGATAGAAGGTGAAAATAATACTCTTATAAAATAGAGAAAGGCAGAATTAAATCTTTTTATGGAATGTATATTCTGGACAGGATAGAGTTTAGGGAATAGACAAAGGTATAGATTCATAGCACAAAGCTTGCAAAAAAACAGTGAAGAAAAATTATTAAAAAGAATGATGTCTAAGAAGGAAAGTGTAGATTAGAGACAAAGAAGGCTACTTTGCCATTTTTTTCCTTTTTTTTGCCCTCTTTGTTCTAAAGGAAAAGACATATTCAGAATTACATATATACATAGGAATAAAAATAGTTCAGTGAAGCCAGTTTAAAAAATGTGCACTGAGAGCCCTCTGCATTTTGATTTCTGCAGCTACTGCATTTCTCATATCATTTTTACCCATCCTTTGGGTTATTTTGGCTTTTTTTTTTTAATTAATATAACTAATTTTAACTAATAATTTTTATCCTCAAACATTTTTAATCACCAAGCCAAATTTTAATGCTGATAATTAATACAGAATATTTGCACATACATGAGAAGATACAGACATATGCATCCTTTCAAATGATTTACTCATAATATGTCTGTCGACTTTGTCATCTGTTTGTTTGTTTATTGAATATGTGAAGAAAAATTTTGTGGAAAACAATATGGGAGCTAACAAGAGGAATGGCTATCTTCAATAGAAGTATAAAACTAAAAATAGCTGTTGTTTTCAGATAAGTTTAATTCATGCTAGGTATTTTGTATGCAATCTTATCTGGAAGCTAATTTCGAAAATGTTTGTCTTGTTATGTAGCTGAATTATCTTACTTGGTACATCTTCTGATTAGTATCTTTTCAATGCGTGTGGGTTATTAACATTGGCAACTGTCTAGCAGTCTAACAAGGGACCTGTTAAACTGTCTAAGAACATGCTGTTTCTACAGCAACTTTGGAACAATAGGGATCTATGTGACATATTTCGGATTGTAAAATCTAATAGTATACTTTGAGGACACAAGCTTTAAGTATCAGCTAAGCTTTTTATGAATAAGAGTTTTATCATTAGGCAACAATTCAAGGTGATTTTTATTTAGGCTGACATAGAGCATTGTTCTTCATACTCAATACCATACTATCGCAGCATAAAAATCTTTTTGTTTAGAACAACAGATTCTTAATTTTTAAGCACAAAAATTCTGATCTATATTTTTTTTGTTAGTTTTACATTTATTAAGCCATTCAAAGAATGATTTGCATATAAAATGTTTTCGAAGCTGAAGATGTAGGAACAAGAAAGCAAACGATGTGTGGCAAAGCTTCTTAAGAGATATGTACTTAGAAACAACATTGGAAGGCATCTGAAAGGATGCACTTTGAATTTGGTAGGTCAGAAAAGATGAGAGGTGAAGGAAGAACTATGTAAGTACAATAACACAAGATGTATCCAAAACATACCTGCACAAAATGTAGAGAACAAAGCACAGGTCATGGAACAGATTCACCTGGAAGCTACGTTAAGGTACACACGAGATAAAAAGGTGATCCAAGATAGCACAGCTTCAGCAAGGGCTTATCATGCCTCACCAATCAGGTGGCCTTCTACAATGCAGTGGTTGCATTAGTTAACAAGTGAAGACCAGCCTATGTCATCTACCACAACTTCTTTAAGGCCTTTGACATGGTTCTGCATGACACCCTTATCTCTAAATTGGAGAGATATGAATTTGAAAGGGTGGGCTATTTGATGGATAAGCAATTGGTTGGATGACCGCAGACAGGAAATTGCAGTCTATGCCCAGGTGGAGGCCAATGACAAGTGGTGTTCCGCAGGGATTTGTCTTGCTATTTAATATCTTTATCAATGACATAAACATTGGGATTGAATGCATCCTCAGCAAGTGGGCAGATGTCACGAAGCTGAGTGGTGCAGTTGACATCACAGAGAGGATACTGTTAAGAGAGACCTGGACAGGCTTGAGAAGTGGGCCCACATGAACTGAATGAGGTTCAATGAGGCCAAGTATGAGTTGCTGCACCTGGGTGAGGGTTGTCCCATATGTGACTACAGGCTGGAGAACTAATTCTATGGTTCTGTGATATCTGTTCTGTGTGGGTAATATGGCAAGACAGAAATAGTTTTCAGCAATGCTTACGAAATGAGCTGGTTTCAGAAGAAGAGACATTTAATACAACAGTAAAGCTTGGCCAGGAATAAATGACCAGACCCCACAGGAAAAGCAGTAACAGTCTATAGCAGACAGCATCCCTGTTGAAACAGAGTGCAAAACTACATGGAACTCTTAAATTCACTTTTTTGAAGGTAACTCAATTCAGGTAAGATTTGATATTAAGAATATTTGAAAGTATTTTTAAAAGAATATTATCCTGAGCATTAGTATGTGCCCATGATACAACTTCAATGCCATTCAAGTTCTTCCTAGTGCTGTTTAACTCCAAAGCAAAAATAACATGGATGCAGAGGCTGTTTTACATTCCAGTATAAAATCAGTCACTATGGAAACTACTTCAGCAATGTTAGAAAGTCCTAGTTACAATTATGTTAATACCAATTCAGAAGGGACATTACATCTTCAGTCTCTTCCTATTAGAGTTGCAACACTATTAGAATCTATGTGCCTGTAACAGAGGTTGGATATGTTGATTCATATGAATTGCATCACAAAATCAGTTTAGGTTCAGAAACAGATTTTTTTTCCTTCTTGGCATTTTCAAGCTCTTACACTTTATGCACTATCTGAAAAGTCAGAAGTTTCTGGTAAAATCACCACAGTGTGTTAAATGTCTGAACTGGAGAAGAAATGCAAATGTAATGTGAAAGCTTTAGACAAAAATCCACTGTGACTCAAGAGACCAATATAATTTCAAGTAAATGTATTAATTCAATTCAGCCATGCTCCAGATGTTAAATTCAAGACATTGATGGTCTTGTGTCAGGGTATTTGATTTAAAATTTTGTTCAATTATTTCCACTGATTTATTAAATGAATTACTGAGAATTCATACTTAGCTTTTGGCTCCAAATTGCAATAATTTTTAGAACATATTAATTTCTATGTATCAACTTCAAATTCTTCAGTCTTAGCTGAATTCTAATTTTTCTCCCTTGAGACAGCAAATAAAAGCCTTTCTCCATGACATTTGAGTGAGGTTTAGTTCTTAATATGACAAATAAAGAGTAGGAGAGAAAGTAGTGAATGAAATAAGATTAATTATGAAAACATTCTGACCTTAAAAAGCCTTCGCTTTTTGAAAAATATATTCTGGGAAAACTTATCTGTCTCTCTTTGGAAATCTAGCATTCATGATCGCTGTGTTCAGAAGAAAAAAAAAACACTTTCAAATTTGGATGAAAATGGATGAAAATTTGCCTTATGAATGAAAATGAATCTAGAACAAATCTCCAGAATTTTATCTAGAATAAGACTTGGATGAGTCTCCAAATAGTAAATTATTTCCTCCCTTTCCTTTCTCCAAATCTGTTCTGGTTGTAGCTAATGTGATTAGTAACAACTAAAGACACTATTGCTTAATCACATTTAGGGATCTTTTGGTAATACTGCAGAACATCAATATAAATGACACATATAAAATTTAAATTCTCTATTATATTTTAATTACTTCATACTTTCAAATATATCTTCCTAGTAAACAGAAGTTATTGTCCTTCAGGTAACAAAACTTTCAGGATTACTGCAATAGAACAAAGTTCTCTGAAATGTTATTCCAAAATGATATAGTAGAAATGTCTCAGTAAGATTTCACAGTGGCAGCTGGTGGCTGGTATAGAAGACCTGTGCTAACAATAGATTACTTGATCTCTGATGACTGAAGCATACATTAGAAATCTAAGAAATCCAAAAGTCTCAGCCTATAAAATTTGAAATATAAAGCTAATTTTTTTCATCAGACTTGAAACAAACAGCAGGATGAACAATATCCTTTAACATTTCACGTTTTACTTTGGGAAAAGCAAGTAAAATAAAATAGTTTATTAAACTGAAAGGCACTTTCTCAAATACTTTTAAGTACTATAGAATCACAGAATCAAAGAAAAGTTCAGGTTGGAAGGGACCTTAGAGATCATCTTGTTCCAACCCCCTTGCTATGGGCAAGGACACCTCCCACTAGACCAGGTTGCCCAAAGCCCCATCCAGCCTGGCCTTGAATATTTCCAGGGAGGGGGCATCCACAACTTCTCTGGGCAACCTGATCCAGTGTCTCACCACGCTCACAGTGAAGAATTTCCTCCTTATATCTAGTCTAAATCTACCCTCTTTCAGTTTGTAGTCATTACCCCTTGTCCTGTCACTACCTTTCCTACATTTCCTTTTGGCCCCAAGAGCTCTAAACATTCGCTTGACCAGGTAAAACTGCACCACCACTCAGAGTGCCAGCTATCCTGAGGGAAACTTCAGAGAGAACCAGATGCTAGATGGTTCAATTAGTCTTTCACCCCTAGACCCAGATCGAACGACTGATTCGCACGTCAGGACCGCTACGGACCTCCACCAGAGTTTCCTCTGGCTTTGCCCTGCCCTGGCGTAGTTCACCATCTAGAAGTGTATTCAAACCAGTCAGTCCCCTGGTCAAGGCCATAACTATCATTGCATTTATACCAAAAATTCTGTACTATTGAGGAGTTATTTCCCTTAGCATACAATTTACTTGTGATCCTATGATTACGTAAGAAAGATCTGGAAAATGACAGAAAAAAAATTCTTTCACTACAAGATTTCTGTATGGATTTTGTACATATGTTGTATGTAATTACACTAATATTAAATAACTTTGGCTTCGGTATTGGGAACACATCCAAAGTGCATAGTGGTTAACAGTGTTATCACAACAAAGACAAGATAAAGTGGATCACTTTGATGTCTTTAATAAATGTTTAAAAATTGACTCATTGTGCCACACACGGTGATTTTCCTACAATGCACACAAAGATGACTTTTAAAATGCAAGGATTTCTTCTTTCTTTCAGACACTGAAAAGAAATGAGTTCCCCTTGCTCCAAGTATATTGCTGTATTTGTTGTTTTCTAAGCGCATAACTAGCCCGATATTTTCTGTAGTTGAACTGTTTGCTCACTGTATTCATCTTAGTTTCACCATCTGGTGCAAATTTTCCACTTAAATCTTAAAACAACTTTCATACTGATGTGTTGTTGGCTTTAACTAACCTCTGTAAAAATGGAAAAAAAAAAAGTTGAACCTAAGATGAGAGAAGCTAATAGATATTTTCAAATATTTCCTTGAAAATGGAAAGGAGTGGAATGAAGTTAACAGAAATGGCAGTCTTCCACAACCTTCTGGTTTAGTTTGGACTTATTTCTTTATCTGTTGAAACTCATTTACTTCTGCTGGAATCTATACTGAATTGAAAGATATGATTTAGCTAAAAGGATAGCTAAACTTCTTCCTAATGCTTACCTGTGAAGCTGAGAATTTTAATTCAATGTTTACTTTTCACTTACAGCCCCATGATCTATCCTTAGCTTATTATTTTTTGAATTTCATCTCTGCATTTCTGGTGTCTCTTCAAGTATGGAGAAGGCATAAGTAAGCACATGCATGAAGCTAGGCTTTCTGCAGGGCTTCTGAACTTGTAGTTGTTGGAAATGCTCCTTCCTGAATGTTTTTAGGTATATATATATCACAGTTATAAGGCAATTGACAGACGGGATCCATGTGGGACAGAGCCAAAACCTTCTTTCATTTGACAATCTTTGGGGACTGACTTTCTAAGCAGGCATGACTTAATTTGCCTCCTCCAGACATGTTCCTTCACCAGGAACTGCTGAAAATATCTTTTATCTTTTTCCAGGCTTTCTGTTTGTGTGATTTACCTGTTTATATGTCCCTGTCTATGTTCTGTCTGTGAAATTTTCATTCCCCAAGAGCCTTCCTAAAATGGGAGGGGAGAAGATGATTTTATCTACTTACACTAAAATAAATGCCCGGTTAGCATATAGTAGAGATAAAGGGGAGAATTTAGATTTGTCAAATGTGTATTGACTATAACAAAACCTTGCCAGTTCTTATAGAATGCTCTTGTAAAACTTGCACGTGGACTGAACACCAAGTTGTGATAATTTAATTAGAGATATTTGTTTAAGGAGCTTTCATAACACTGTTATTTGCATTAAAAAGTTTTTATCGCTTTGCAATATCAGCCAGAAATCATCCACAAATCAACTAAATTGAAAATGTTCAAAGTAATGTTGTATTGTTTGACTGAATACTTTAGGTTCTCCAAATTCTAATTTTATTAAATTTCACAGAACACGAAAGAATGTCAGATACAAAACAACTAAAATTTCATCTAGTAATGAATGGAATGGCAAGTATTCCGAACAAAAAGTTCTTCTCAAAATGACTTAGTTCATTTGCAGCTTAAGTTCACTTGTTTGCATGCAGTTAGCTCTGGAATCCAGTGTTTGAACTGTGTTTCTGGAAAAAATTGTATCTATTTAAGCAAATAAGCCTAATTTAAATTTGTGAGTTCTATTTTTATCAGAAATGTGATATCAGAAAGAAATTGTCTGAAGTTCACCTCAGTTCTCTTATTCTAAGCTAAGATTTGTAAATAAAGTATCTTCATGAGTCCAGATCAGAACTTACATATTCTATTAGAGCATATCACAAATGTTTTCGGAATTCAAATCTGAGGACCCGCATGTTCCTACTACCATATTCACTATAATAATACTTCTTGATTCCCTTCTAGGATTAATGGAGTATAGGGCAATTATAAAATACCCTTTCAAATTTTGAGACTGAAGAACAAGAAATGTTGTCACACCCGTAAAGTGTGACAGTTCATTTCACCTAGGCAAATTAATGTTTTTGTTTTGCTGCCTAGAAAACAACAGCAGTTGTTTGCCACGTCCTGGATTTGACAGAGAGCAGTCAGCATGTATGTACCTCCTGCTTCTAGCCATCAAATAGTACTTGGGATCTTTTGCTGACAAGATGAATTTGTGGAAAGGTGCAAACGGAGAGAGAGAATGGAGCAAGTGATGAATTGTCCAGTACTGGGAAATTCAATCTCTAAGTGGATTCCCAAATGACCTGAGTTGAGACCATCAAGTCTTCATGGACATTTTATATAGCATAAGAAAGAGAAGAGTTGCCAACAATGGAAATCTTACATATTTAATGATTCTGCATTTCTGTCTGTTTGTAAGGCATACTTTTTCATAAAGAGTTTGGCCAGCTTCAGAAAACTAGAGCTCGTGGGACCATCTCAAAAAGTTTTGTGCTGCCACTAGAGCTACATAAATAATAAAGAGTCTTCCTACTCAAGGATATTAAAGGATCAAGCCTGCCTTCTCAGAATCTGGAAAGACAATCAGAACAGATCTGAGCTGTACCTACTCAAATATCAAGTTTTTAAGAGCTCTACCAACTTCTTTCATTTTTTTGTTTCCTATGGCTTATTATTACTGCACAGGACAAGAGCATGATATACACTCAGATTCCCATACTGTAACTTTTATTTCCAACATAAACTTCTGTGCTGCTTATTTTCTTAGTGAAGTACAGTTGTTGCATGCTTGAATTAGCTAATAGAAAAAAATGAGTTAATACAGTAAGTCTCACCAGTACCACCTGCCAGTGCCTCTCCTGTAGCACAAATCAGATATGCTAAGTGGGCAAGCAAGAGATTTCTCACTGCATGCATAAACTTACAGCAGTGCATTCCTAATAAAACTGATGGCCAGTGACACGTGGCATGAACGACAGATAAATTGGTAGTGGTTTACAAGCCTACTGTGTACTATTTTCTGAAAATTGGCAGTAAAGCAGCAACATCCTGCTTTGGTATTCTGTGATACAGATCCTGTGTATCTGTAGGGTTTTCTATTCTGCAGGGGCAAGTAAACAGTCTCTGGAACACTGGTGCTGGGTCATCAGCTGCTCATCTGAGTGAGGAAATAAAAAGACAGGATGCTTTAAAGTGAAAAGAAATAGCTTTTGACAATCCACTGTTGTGGAACACCAAAAATCTGTCATTCGTATGATTCCTATAGACTGACCCAAAAAAGCTAGTTAAATCCTCAAATGAGCCTTGACTGTTATATCCACAGTCTTGGGACATATTTGTGCTTTTGCTACATACTCCTGAAGTGTAAGACAAACAGATGGAAGCAGTGTCTACCCTTCCCAAAAACAGATGATCACCTTGTATTAAGGGTCCTTCTGTTATAAAAAAATTTTCTATTGCTACATTTTTCAGCTTCACAGATTGCCTATTATTTCCTCAAACATCTTTTGAAATAGCCAGTATCTCTTTTGCACTCAGAAATGGCAATAATTTTCTATTGCTTCCCTGCAATATTGGATACTGAATCAGATAGTGATATCTTTTAATTCTGTTTAATTTTAAAGTTTTCTTTTTCAAAGTTCGAATTACAGGAATCAGATGCTTATTCTCTTTCAAGATATCTGCCAAGAAGGTAGGATATCTTACAGTGAACTTGTTGGCACAGACATTAAATGACTGTAACAGTGTGAAGGGAGTAAGAAGAGACTTAGCCTTTATTTCATATTTGAAAACAACATATAGAGAATTAGAAATCTGTCTGACTGAAATTCAGAGACTATTTTTTGACAGCTTGTTGCAAACTGCTGTAAAAACTAATAATCAATCAAACAAACAAACAAAAAAGCCACAGAGGGAGAACATGGCCTTAATTTGAAAATGGACTGTGACAGAATTCATAGGTTCCCTACTGCTGTGTAATCAGTCTTTACTTATTCCTGTCTAATTTAAACTTGCCCCTTTTCCATGCCATTCGCAAGTAATACAGGAACAGCACAATCTGGGGTGTCATAAAACAAGTACATTTCATTTTATTTTACTTCTCCAAACTTTTACTTTTCCAGTGGAAATCCATCTTCCTCTGTACTACAATACAGTTTGCAGCAGTAAAATTTCCTGATGCAACAATGAGTAGGCAGCTGCTAATACCTGTGCTGCTCTTAAACAGCCATGGTTACACTTAGAACAGAAAATTTGTTTTCCAAATCACTCTTCATATTTATTTTCCTACCTCTTTAACAGTTCACTGCTTCATATCTAGCCAATGTCTCCGCAGAAAGCTTCTGAAAGCATCTTAAATTACAAAGTGCTTTCAGTAATGTTCAAACCTTGGAACATCCTGGACTGTAGCTTTGTCAGATCAGAAACTGAAAATGCCATCATGCTGTTAAAGCATTTCATTATATTTGAATTGATATTGCTTCTGAATGAAAGCCACAGTGCTACATATAATAGTGTGTATCTACCTTGTGAGAAATGGCAGCTCTTATTGCCATTGTCTGATTCTGCTGCTTTTAACTTACTTGTGTTAGCTGCAGGTCATAAGCTTATGACAAACAAAAAATGAAAACGAAATTAATATTATGAGGTGCATTTCAAGTAACTCTGATGAAGCATGGCAAAACCATTCAGAATACTCACATTCTTTTTCTTTTTTTTCTCCCCTGACCAAGTGCTTGTGACTGTAAAGGTCAAAAGATTTGCAAAACTCAAAGGTAAAAATCCTGTATTAATTTGCCAGACTTCGTTTGATTATCTTATGAGCAAGTGAATTCAAGCCGTTATTGAATCAATTTTGTTTTTCGTTGAAACAGGGTGCTGATACTAACTTCTTGTATTAGAGAATTAGGTTTATTCAACTGCTTGGGATAAGAAGACGGATATTTTGTTTTGGAATTGTGTATGTCTGACTCAATTAAATGACTGGGATTTAAAAAGCATTGAGTTTATTTTAAAGTAAATAACTTCCAATGCCTTGCAGATACTGATTCCTCAGTTGAAAAATCTTGCGTATTTCACTTAATGTTGTTTTATACATGCAAAATAAAATGAGAAATAACTGAATTTCCTGTTTCATATTTTTCTAACTTTATGTCAGTACTGAGATCCACAGGAGTATCCTGAAAGAGTTTGTGAGATCAGCATGTCTATCTAATGGGGACAGTATGGAATTGCACCTGAAATGATCAAAGAGCTCTGAATAGAGCCTCAGGCACAGTGTGTTGCAGTCACCTAACGCTGGTGGATTGTGTACGGAGGAAGATATAAGGTGTTATGTGCTATGATTTTTTTGACATCTTTGAAAAGAAACATGGCAGAACTTGCTCTATACCAGAAAAATAAGTAGTATGCCCACACTGGTTCAGAATAATGATGAAAGTAAATGAAACATGAATGAAATGATAGCTCCCTTTTTATCACTCCCAGCTTCTGGCAAGCTCTGAATCAGGTACTCCATGAATCAGATGTCGTATCCTTGTATTTAATAAACCAGATGGATTTTTTTTCACCATGAATTTGCCCTTTTTCTGAATTAATTTACATTTTTGTCATCATCTACTGTCCAGTCACATTCTGAATGAGGAATCAGATCTTTAGTTTTCTTCCTGTTATACTGATGTCTTCTTTTTCTCACACTTGAAAAAACAGTAATCATACCTTCTTTAGGTTATTGTCTTGCTCCTATATTTTTCCCCTGCAGTCCTTTTACTTGGCAAGAACCCTTATCCCTTTAGTAGCTCTTTGTAGAAAGACATTAGAGACGTTTGCCACTCTGTAAATTCTTAACATTCAATATGTTTTTGACTGCTTTCCATTGCAAGTAAAACATAAAAATGTTTTACATTAAAAAACATTACAGGGCAGATGAATGGGGAGATCATTTATGATAAAGTTTGTGCACCATATTTGATGTGTTAGTCACTGTCCTAAGATGTTATCTAGGATTTATACTGTGTTGAGTCGGAATTATTATGAGGAATTTACAAGAAGATTATGAGGAGAGCTTTTGAATTAGTGCAAACAGCCCACCTGAATATTGTTGTTACATTCTGATGTTGCCTCACTGTGATCTGTGTAGCAGATCAAGGAAAAACACTTAACCAGTGGTATGATTGGAATTGTCTCAAACATTTGCAAGATAAGACCATCACCATGACAACAGGATGAAGGCTGAAGACTTGGTTGGAGGATGGAGCCCTGTGGAAACATAATGGCCTTGCTATGTCCAAAATTCCCGTTTGCTGCAGAAGTTCTGACTGCAAACTTGTTTACTGCAAAACCATTTGTTGCAAACTTATTGACAAACTTCTGATGATAAACCCCATAAATTTAGGAGGCAAAAGAATGCTTGAGAGAAGTTCAGGGAGGCTTCAAGACTTTGATTCTTTGAAACTATGGGACAAGCATGCTCACTGACTGAGGACCCTTAGTTGTCTCAATCAATGCTGGAATCCAGACCAGTAATCTCTTCCTCTTTCTGTCTCTCTCTCTCTCTGTCTCTCCCTCCCCCTCCGTTGGTCCATCTCTCCTTTCTTTTTCTCTCATAAAGGTGTTAAGTAATGCAAGATTTATTTCAATTTCTTATAAAATCACATAGTTTAGCCGCACAGCTTAGACAGATATAATTGTAAAAGTGCCAGTACTTTTAAGATAATTGTAGTACAGAGATTCTCATTAAAATTGATGATTGTATTTGGACCTTGAGTATCATTTTAACTAAATCTAACGAGGCACATTTTGAAACTGGTCACCCCTTCTTTGCTTCACAGGCAGGACTTGACAATCTACCAGTTTGTTAAATGCTTATGAATGGTCAATATAATTATTGGGTTTTACTTTCCAGGCAGGAATGGTGCACAGCTAGACAGAAATGTATTGATACGTTGTTGAATAGGAGCTAAGAAATACACAAAATCCAAGATTGTATTAAGAGCTGTAGATAAAATTGGCCAAATTACTCTAATAGAGACAATGTTTCTCATGCTAAGACTGAGGTAGAGTCAGAGATAATATAATCAGAATCTTGCCTGCAAATCCTATTAAATTTGGAAGATTTGTTGTTAAGCATACCAATCTCCTATGGATTTGGTTTTATTGAATATCTATACATTGATGAAGCTTTTCTTAAAGGTTATTTTTTTATCCCCTGATTTATTATGAAATTTTCCTCAAGCACAAGGGTGATGTGAGATCCCTGGGAGATTTACATTTCATCTTCAAACTGAGTCAGAGCATCTGCCATCTGACAAAGAGAAGCATCTCTCTTAGGAACGCTCATAGCTCTGGTGGAAACCAGTGTTAAGAAAAGAATTTTATATACTATTTTTTTCTCCGATTGGTCCTATTTTTTTCAATATTCAAAACTTGGCTTCAAAAAGGAGGAAAATTATTTTATATGTACTTTCTCCCCAACTTTCTAACAGCTTCAAAATGGCCTTATTGTTGATGCTGGTGTCCTGTCCAAGACAAAAGGAAATTAATATGAAGGCTTCATTTACAGGAGGTTGTACAAAGAGTGCTACAGTACCACTCACAATGTAGGAAAACAGAGCTTAAAAATAAAGCCAAATACAGTTTTCTATTGTATCTTTTCCTGAGCATCCTAAACAAAAAAAAGCTGTGTGAGGCTAGTAAGCACAGAAAATTGAATATTTAATACATACTATTGCTGGAGTGTGAAACAAAAGGATCACCAAATTTTTCTCACTGGCACAGAAACTGTACTGTTGTAGCTGCACAGAGTTCAGTATTTTGAAAAAACTAAGTGGATTATAAACTCTCTTAGTTGTTGCTATGGAATACTTTTTTGTCTCTCTTTTGTGGAGTGTAAGATGCATGTCGACAGACTTTGTCTTATTTCTACTCCTGGCTTCAGTTGTCTTAAATAAAAATTATGTTCATATTTATATACATATGTATTTTAATTTCAACCCCATTAGTGCTGCAATATTTGTCTAAGGTAAGCTATTAAGATTCAGAAATCTTAGCCTACAAAATATATTAGTTCACTAGGGAATATTTACAACTCATGTTCAAATCAGCTTTTCCTTAAAAGTCATTAAGGTAGGAAACTTCAAATATTTCTTCAAAACTAGATCCAATTCTCTTTATGTTAATTTACCCTTACATTGGTCCTATCATTACTCATATTTTTTTATGAACTTGAAATTTATCATAGCAAGTACTAAAAGACATACAGGTAGATTGGAAGGATTTGTGTTCACACTATTGTATTTCATTATTTCTGGGATAAAAGTATATTCACTCACATAAAGTGACTATTTGTAAGTATGGTGAAGTGAATGCTATGGTTTTTAAAACTGTAAAATGTCCTTGAAAACTTTATGTAAGCAAGGGGCAGCTCTTGTGGAAGTAAAAGCTGCTTCAGAGTGCATAAAGATAAACCATTTCAAAGGAAAGAGACAGACAACTAAAATCATGATGAATAGTGCTTGTTAGGTTAAGAGTATACAATGTCACCATTTTCCCATTAACAAATATCAGAATTCAGAATTTTCTTGACAATTAGAAAAAATTATTCAAAACAGACAGTGTTGGATTGACTAGATTATCCTGTTGGATAATCATACAGATGGTACCAAATCACATGTATCAAATAAGGGAATAAAGAATTCTTCTATAAAGTGACAGCTCTTCAGTATAGGAGAAAGCAATGAAACATTTAGCTCTGAGACTCAGATATTTTAGCTGATATAACATAAAATTATTTCAGTGGGAAGGAAACATTACTATTTCCTGAGGTGAAGTCCTTAACTTTCCATTAATTTTTTGGGCTCTTAAACTGAGCTCCCCTAAGTAACTAAGACTTCAACTTAAACTTATACAATTTATTTCATATGAGTGTATTCCCAGCTGCCATGTTTCAGAAGGCTACATTTTGGTATTGAAACACTTTCCACGTAATTAAATTGCATGCACACAAACACATATATATTTGTAAATTCATTCTCCTTATCATAAACTCAATTTTTTATTCAAGAAAGTATGAAGACTTGTGGCATAGTTAATTGAAAGGAAGAGTAACATTTTGAATTCAGAAGAATATCAGTTTAAAAGAGTTTTAATGGGTTAAAAAGTATTTTTTTATTCCACTGCTATAAAATACATAGTGGGAATATTAGTCACTAGAAGAATTAAGCATTCTGTGCAATCTGGAAAATATTCAGTTTCTTAATATTTTGTACAGAGCTATAATCCAAAAAAAAATTAAGAGTGAAAAATGAACTGCAGCTATCCTTCCATCCTCTTATTTGCAATAAGGAGAAATGTAATAAAAGTAATGAAAGTAATGGTATTACTGAACAAGGAAGAAAGAGGAAGATAAGTTAAAACTATGTCATGGATGCTTTTTCTTACTTTTACAAATACGATATATTTGGATGAGTTATATCATTTATTGCCACCCTTTTTTTGCACAGAATTCTTATGATGGTTAATTTGATTTTGGCAGTAAAAGGTTGTAATTCTTATGATGGTAAGAGACTACTGAGACAAAGGAAATTCTGTCTGTGTGCAGATAAGAAAATATATATTTGACAATTAAGAATGAAAACTTATTATTATCTGTCCTAATTCCTCTGCTTTCTCTTCCTTTTGTTTCAGAGGATAAGATAAGCAAGGATAATATTAGCCTCTCTTCTTAAAACAAGTTTTTTTCAGAGAAATCACAATATCAGTGCCTTTAACTCTAGGCAGACAAATCAGGCTGGAGAATTTCCTATGGATAGGACAATTTTATATTTCTTATATTTCGAGCAATATCCACTAGGCGTGCCTGAATGGCTTACTGTCTGTATCATTATTTAAGAAAAGATTCTTACATCCATAGTGTCAATTATTTTCCCTCAGTTTGTTTTTCTTAGTTAAATATACCCTAACTCTTGATCTGAAAGGTTTCTGATAGGAGTAGAAACAGAATGTTTCATAATTTTCACAGAAATCCCTTCCTGTAATCCCTTCAGTATCCACATTCATAGCACTACATAAATAATAGTAGACTGAACAGAGAAAAAAAAAACAAAAAAAAAACGGTATAACTGGTTCATATTCTTCATTCGTATTCTTTTGCCTGAAACTTGGTAGCCTTCTCTGAGTAATATCAGAACATTGCTGTCTAACTCCCCTCTAACTAAGGGGAAATTTTCATGAGAGAATGCAATTATCCAATTGGACTCTGTCTACAACGTGGTTTAATAATAAATGTCTCACAAGCCTCAGTGGCCTTACAGTGTTACTACTTACATTTAGTAGAAAAGACAAAACCCAAAATATGCTGCTTTCTTCTTCTCCTTTTACTAGGTCAGTACAGTCTGAGAGCAGAAGGTTTTTCACTGTCACTGCGAAGAACAAAGAAATAATAATAATTAAAGAAAAAGAATACAAAGAAAGAAAACGTAAAAGAGAATGTAATTTTAAGCCAAGAGGCTTTCCTTTTTATCCAGGAAAGAAGACGTTTTCTAGTGATAGAATTTCTGACAAAAGAGACTACGAGGACAGGCTGAGAGAGTTGGGACTCTTCAGCCTGGGGAAGAGAAGGCTGCGGGGGTGACCTGATAGCAGCCTTTTAGTACCTGAAGGGGCCTACAAGAAAGCTGGGGAGGGGCTTTTTACAAGGATAGATAATGACAGGACAAGGGGTAACGGTTATAAACTGAAAGAGGGTAGAGTTAGACTAGAGATAAGGAGGAAATTCTTCACTGTGAGCGTGGTGAGACACTGGAACAGGTTGCCCAGAGAAGTTGTGGATGCCCCCTCCCTGGAAGTATTCAAAGCCAGGCTGGATGGGGCTTTGGGCAACCTGGTCTAGTGGGAAGTGTCCTTGCCCATAGCAGGGGGGTTGGAACAAGATGATCTCTGAGGTTCCTTCCAGCCTGAACCATTCTATGATTCTGTGATTCTGTGAAATGGCCTTGGTATCTATTCTTGTTTCAAGACGTTTTAAATGGAACAAGAAATATTTATCATCTTACTCAAAATTTTCTTCTATGTTTAATTTTTGGGCTAAGCTAAATTGAGTAGCAGAGACTAATTACAGAGTTTTCACGGAGACAGGCAGCACAGCCTCTGCTCTCCTCTAGATGGAATGTGTTCTTCCTCTTTCATCGACTATAGTCAGGGCAAGGGCTACATCTCAGCGCTTCTTATTTGCATCTCAGTAGGTATGAAAATGGTCTGAGAGGTTTTATCATAGTGCTAATTAACAAGTCTATGCAGTATCTAAACATGATCTTAGCAAGCTTATCAAGTCCTATTTTGTTTCCTAGAAAATACCAGGAAAATCTTATAAAACATGAATTGGCACTAATATTTAGTATTCAGTCGTCCTCTGCTAAGAGTAGTCTTTTCAGACTGTAATAAGATAATCTATTTTTTCCAACCATACAATTTCATTTGTCTCTCTGCTTCTTTTTCTAATGTGGCATCATAATTCTTCCAGTATCTTTAGGCTCATTAGTACTGCTAATTTCTGAGATTTACTGCCTTCTTCATCTTTGCTTCACTAGGCAATTTAGAAGTTTCAGCTTACTAACCATTGCTGCTAGTTGCACCTAGTTCATGAGAATCAAAATACTTTTTGCTACTTTTTGTCACCTTCCTTCTCCATTCTGTCTGTCTTGACAGACAGAGAACTTTTCATATTTACTCTTCTAACTTGCCACTGCCACTGCTGAAGGCTTCCTTTCTCTTAATGTATTGTTCTACTGAAGACGACAAGCTGGCATGTCATTTGCATGAACTGCTTTCAAGATCTGCTTCTAAACATGACAGACTGCCAACTGCTGTCACAGATACAGTACTAATACCTCTTCCCATTAATGGCACAAGCTGTGGAAGTAGTTAGAGGAGTGATGGATCAGACTGTAGTTAAAGTTTACTGAGACTCCTTTGCGTTGTTCATCAGTGATTGTAATGATTTGGAGATAATCAATAGATTTTTTTCCTGTAAGTTACTAAAAACAACAATTGTTGTCAGAGATTTATGTATTTGGTTTGAAATTTCTTACAACTTGATCCAAAGAACAGAGACTTGTTTTATATTCTTCATACAAACATCCTCACAAACTGAAGCTGAATAATCACCTAGGATGACCTTTTTTTATTTTTTTTGAGAAACAGCTCGAAAGAGTAATCACAACTTAAAATAAGGAGGTTCTTCTGAATCCTATTTAATACTAGGCTGCTGCTTTCATTTGGACATTAGATAGGCTGTTAGAGAAATAGCAAGTCAACTGGGCTGATCTTCTCAGAGGACAGCCTGCAGAGCCTATAAATAAGTTTCTTTTTCTGTTTGGATTATTATTTATCTGCTGTTGCTTCCCTTAAAGTGGAACTCAATGCAAGCATGCTGATCAAAAGTTGAAAGTATAAATAACTACGAGGTAGTGATTTCATGGCTTGTCTGAAGAGCTTAAAAGAATTTAAACAATGTACAAGGAGCTAATGACACCACATGAGCTTAAAGAAAAAGGGTCAAAAGGCAGCAATAAATTCCTTTTTTTCTTTTTTTTTTTTTGTCTTAAGATTCCAGTTATCATTTAACTCCTTCTTACCCAGATAGTCTAAGATGCATTGGTACACAACAAGCATTTTGAGTAAAACTTCAAGCATATTTGTTAGTCTGAGAAGGCTGCACCTACCTAATTTGATTAAGTATCTATATAAAATTGAAAAGAACCTCTAAACTGTTAATAGAGGAACAGGAATTCATTCAAAATTTTCAAGTGTACTTGCTTTAAGTGATGCTCAAAGAAATGTTAATGTTACAAAGTTGATTATAAAATGTTTGTTTTTCAAGGTATAAGAAGTAAAAATAAAATTTACAACTGTATTCAGAAGGCTAGAATGTGAAGCTTTAGACAGAATGTAAACCAATTAAAAAGTAAATAAATAAATCATGAAAAGCTAGACAGGAGAGGGGAGGAAATGACCCTAACTGACTGTATTATTTTGTACTGTCATAGACTTAAAAACCCTTAAATAGAAGGGACATGTAAGAAGAAATCTTGGTATGTAAGGAAAGATGCAGCTTCGGTTCTTTACCCCCAGTGTTTCCTTTAAGCCTCATCCCAAGAAAGTCACATCAGAGCACAGAGAAAACAAAATGAATCTTAATCAACTGCCTAGGACAAAATAGTTCTGGAAAGCTCCTGTTTTACCAAACTATGTAAGAAACTGAGGTAGTGAGTTTTTTTCTTACATATGATCATAGAATCATTGAATGGCTTGGGTTGGAAGGCACTTTAAAGATCATCTAGTTCCACATCCTCCTGAGCCATCTGTTCTCCAGATAGCAAGATTTGCTTTGATTAGTCTTTTGATAGTGTGACTGTGTGGCTCATCGTTTCCCTATCTGTTATCCTTATGAGACTCTTTAGTAAAGAAGCATGTAAGTGTTAAGGTCTGTTTAGAGGCAAAAGAAGGGAAGAGCTGATTTTTCACTTGGACAATCCTGAGTTTATGCATTTCTGTTTCCTATCAGCATTTCTTTGTTTGCGTATACTGATTAATGAAATGAAACAACAATTCTCTATACTGTGCAATAATTACATCAACTAACATTTGCAAACATCTTAACCTGTAAGTTGTGGAGAATGCGTGAAGTAGCATACTCATGTTTGGGAAGAGAGCTAATTAAGTTGACAGACTGCCAAGTTCTATACAAAGGAATATGTGCAATCATATCTAATTGTTTCACGATGACCAGAAAGTGGAAACTATCAAAAGTCAGCCTTGTAAAAATCAGTGATTATTAGAAACTGTTCAACTGTTGCCAGCAGGGACAGGGAAGTGATTGTCCCTCTCTACTCTGCCCTCGTGAGGCCCTATCTGGAGTACTGGGTCCAGGTCTGGGGCCCCCAATACAGAAAAGACGTGGAACTGTTGGAGAGAGTTCAGAGGAGGGCAGATGATGATTAGAGGGCTGGAACACCTCCCCTATGAGGACAGACTGAGGGAGCTGGGCTTGTTCAGCATGGATAAGAGAAGGCTGCGGGGAGACCTTGTTGCAGCCTTCCAGTATTTAAAAGGAGATTATAAATGGGAGGTGAACCAACTTTTCACAAGGGTAGACAGTGATAGGACAACGGGGAATGGTATTAAGCTGAAGGAGGGAAGGTTTAGATTAGACGTCAGGGAGAAGTTCTTTACTGAGAGGGTGGTGAGGTGCTGGCACAGGCTGCCCAGAGAGGTTGTGGATGCCCTGACCCTGGACGTGTTCAAGACTAGGTTCGATGGGGTCCTGGGCAACCTGATCTAGTACCTAATCTGGAGGCTGGTGGCCCTGCCTGTGGCAGGGGGGTTGGAACCTGATGATTTTTGGGGTCCCTTCCAACCTGGGCCATTCTATGATTCTATGATTCATCATACTTGCTTTGGTTTGTTTTCTGAATGCTAATAGAATCGGATCTCAGCACTGATTGGACAAGAAAATTTTTGGAAGTGGAAGATGTCCAGAAAATTAATTTTATATCCATTCTTATTTAAGTAATTCCAATCATTTAGGTCTGATGTAGTTTCTGTAGTTCTCAAATATCAAGAAAAGATTAGAAACATCAGCAGAACATGAAGACATCAGATAGCCAGGTTTTTGAACCACAGATAACAGGTGGCTCAGAAATTATTCAAATTTGGTATGAAAATGGTTCACCTCAACCTTTTATTCTAAATATAATTATTCTGAAAATATTTATTGATTTTTATTTGTATTTATAGTCCAACTCCTGCTTACTTTCTCACAGAATTTTTAAAATCATGGCTGATTTTAGGCTGATTTTAGGAAATGTACTTAGAAAGAAAATAATAAGACTGCAATATGACCACACCAAAATATGGCCCTAAAAAGATACTCAAAAGCTTGATTTGCTAGTACATTCTCCATCTCACACACTTTTACCCCTCAAGGTTGTGCAGTGTTATTCAAGAGTTTTTGGGTAGCTTATAGTCTTTTGTGTCCTTCTAATTATGATGCAAAGTGGATAATTTGATCCTTCTGGCACTGCTATGCAAGTCTTCGTGCTTGTAAACTGTACAGATTCGCTCTCGGTTTTGAAATATAAGTTCCTTGGCCTCTAGATAGAACTCTTGACCTTATTTTTTATGTTGTGATTTCTTTACACCTCAAGGTCATGAGGCTGACAGTAGCAGCTCAGACTGCCCGCTTTAGATAAATTTGTGTAAAAAAAAATGACAGAATGCATATACTCTGCAATGCCTGGAGTCATGCAATGCAATGCATGCACCTTTTTCACAGGCATCCCAAGACGACAGCTTGAAAAGCAGGTGTGATGGCAACTCATTCCTTTGCAGATCATGTCCTAGTAGGACTCCATGGATAGAACGACCTTCAAAGTACAGGCAGGTGTTCCTTACGCTGGTGGGCATGATAATGACCTGGGACTGAGCTAGTGACAGTCACGTGTCTACTGCAATCTGCTGCCAACACTAAGAATGGGAGGGGAGTTAAAAAATTCTGGCATCAGTTGGGGGAATCTGCATTATGCATTCTGTGAGAGATGTGTTGTGCTACGGGTATTTCTCTGATAGGTCTCTTATACCAGCTATGAACAGGAGCAATTGGAGAACTTTGTGCAATTGAAGGTTCTCTCCCAGACAAAAGGGAATGCCCTTTGACAACAGCCAGCAGAACGTCATTCTTGTTTGCTCTGTATCTGGTGTATGTCATGTTACTGGCAAATTAGGTAAGGGCATGTTATACATGTTGTTGGATGATTACAGGCTGCTACTCTGATTACACAGCTATTTGGACTGCCCACTAATGTATGTAGGTTGCTCTGGAAGTATTGCCTCATATTTATTTCCATGGGAACTACAGCAGCTATGAAAAGCACAATAACACTATTTGATAGAGCAAATTCTCAGCTACAAAACACTCTTTTTCAACATAATCACCACCATTAACTGATTCAAGCAGATGAGCTGACTGAGACACTCTTCCTTTCATGCTGTGACAGCTGTTCATGGCTGTCCAGAACGTTGCTTGTCTTTCATGTCACTGTTGCCACTGCTGGAAGGCACCACCCACCACCTCACTGTGCAGTGGTGTTTTGGGGGATTGTATGGACACCACTTGCTGAATCCATAAACATTCAGCAAGCGTCAATGAATGTCAGTGAGTGAATGGATGAGTGAATGTCATGGAGGAATTCAGTTCCACACTTTCGCTTCATCTGCACTTCCATGTCAGACACCATTTTGTCAGACTGTCCCTCTGCTGCCATCTGTTTCACAGCAACAAAATGTAATGGAATACTGGTGAGAAGGTTCAACCCCTACTGCCATACCACCAATATCCACCTCTGGTGTTGTGGACCAACATACTAAAATAGGAGGCATTACCGTCAGAGCAGCCCTTGTATAACAGATGCTAGATGAGTTGTTTCTGTAGCAGCAAAATCTTCCCTTGGTTTTCGTGTGACTGACACACTTCAAGTTATTTGCAAAATGGGCATAGAGGGAAAAGCAGAACTTTGGAAATTGTAATAGCTTACAACAAAATTGCTTGTCAACAAAACTGTTCATCTATGCAGGATGAGTGCTCATGTCAAGTGCTTTGGAAAGACTATGATTTGTTCCAGTGGTAGCTCTTGACTGATGTCTTCCTGTTAGCAAGAAGATTGTTTGAAAAACACCTGTGTATCCCATCTGTGACTAGTACTACAGGGAGTTCCTGGACATAATGTACAAGCACATATCACATCATGCATATTCAGGAAAACTCATGTCTGTAAGTTCGTTTTCTTTTATAAAGCACCAGGTTTACCAAAGAGATGCAATGAGTTCAAATACATTGTCAGAGGCAGTTAGTTTACAGGGTAGAAGTCTTCTTCAACTTCTCTGAGAAATTATGTTCCTTTATTAGTTGAACAGAGGCACCTTAAGCAGCTTGTAGACCCTACTATTCAACTTCTACTTGATATGGTGATTATAAAAGTTTGCAGGAGTTTATAAGAAACTGTACTTACAAATCATGTCCAGAAAAACAAAGATAAACCAAAAGTCTAGCTTATTCCAGAAAAAAACGTGTCTGGGAAAAGGAAAAGACTGCTCACTTTCTATTTGATATCTGTACTACCACAGCTACCTTGTCAGACAACTCTGTTCGTAAATGATAAATTTATCTTAAACATTGGTAGACTTTTTGCCCTGATGCTCTGTTAGAAGATTGTTTTGAAACTTCCCTCCTTTCTGTACCTAATAAAAAGACAGTGCTTCCTCAGGCTTTATTTTGTTTCGGCAAGCTGTTTAGAACAGCAACAACGAAAAGAAAAGAAAAGAAAAGAAAAGAAAAGAAAAGAAAAGAAAAGAAAAGAAAAGAAAAGAAAAGAAAAGAAAAGAAAAGAAAAGAAAAGAAAAGAAAAGAAAAGAAAAGAAAAAAGAAAAGAAAAGAAAAAAGAAAAGAAAAGAAAAAAGAAAAAAGAAAAGAAAAGAAAAGAAAAAAGAAAAAAGAAAAATACATTTTAAAGTTTTGTAGTCTCACAATGGTTTTCTCTGCCTGTTCTTGGGGTGAACAGGCATGTTCTGGGGTAATAAACAGTTTTATCATTATAGCTACATGGTTTCTAATCAGACTAGGCTGCAAGGATATCTTGTTTACATATGCATGTGAAATACAATACAGACACATATTCATTCTGTAATAGCTCTTTCTTCTTCTCGTTATCCTAATAGGCCTCTTCTACATCTGCTGCACATCACATTCTTGTCTTCTGAAGCCTATGTAATTACAGAGTTCCCATTCTAACAATTTCTTCAAGATAATTTCATCAAGACTTCTTAAGCACTTTGTGCATCAATATATTTACATGGAAGGTGTGGTTCAGAGAGAGGTTGTAAAGCCTGAACCTCAACAGCCTGCTAGAATAGATATTTTAAAAAATCTAATTTCTGAGAATCATATTAGGAAAAGAGGTACCAGATACCATAATATAAAGATTTCAGAGCTTCTTTCTCTTGCAGACAGCCCTACAAAAATATTGGCATCCCTCCTTTTGTTTTTTCCTGGAAAGCTGAAGTTAATATATAAAATTGTAGGAAAGTAAGCTATGCTCATACTTACAATAATCACATTTCTTCTTGAGCTGATAATTCTACATTTTTAAAAACCTGTGTTGCAATTTCTTTTCTTTTAATTTTCTTAATTTAATAGATAAGAACTCAATTAAATAACCAAGTTTACTCCATCCTTTACACAATAGCTGTTAAGAAAAAGGAGGAAAAAGCATGTAATTTGTTACAGCATTCAATGTTTATTTTGCAAGTATAGCCCAGGAATGTCAGCACTACTGGGATTGAGCTGAAAGGTTATTCAAGATGGGTTACCATACTGACCTTTATTTATGACTGAAGAAAATAAGTCAGTGAGGGTGTATGCTATTCAGATTTTTATTCCTTCTTTCTTTTCACTCCATAAATGTGACCTGTCCGTAAGAAATTTCCTTGAGAGAATGATTGTCTTATAATAAGCACTAATTAACTGTTGTACTGATTCTAACATATGGTGCAGCAGAACTTCCCCAAAACTGGCTTGAATGGAATGGTGCCATCTGTCTGGATTGAGTTCAGATAACAATCTGTCTGATTTTGTTGTTTTAAGCTCTTCAATAACTAAAGAGAATTGGCATTGTTCACTAAGGCAACTGAACCTCCCAAATAATTACTGGACCTTCACAATTATGGTGAAAAATACTGAAAAATGAGAGACTTTTTGTATTAGCAGAATATAGGTAGGGAATACTTCCACAGGAATTAAAGAAATTTGAATACTAAGCTAGAAATGGTAGTCAGTGATGATTTTTTTCCTTCAAATTAAAAGCTTCTTCAGTAATACGTTTGTATTTTGGAGCAGTCCGTGCAGGCTTTTAATTAACTTACTGAAAAAAAACATATTATCTTGTTAAAGAATCATACTAAAAAGAATATTATATTCAGATAAGCTTCTTAGTTAATCTCTGATCATCACCCTAATATTTCAACTTTTGTATTTTGGTTCATCTATATACATTGTGTTTTTGCCTAATTACTGGAGGCTGAAGTAAACAGATATTGTAATAATCAGTCTACCAAGAGTAGATTTAGACTAATTTATGATTCCTTTCAAGGGGATTTTTTTTCAACTGGATTATTGTTCTCCCATTCATGGTCTTTTTAACCATAATGAATTTAGTTTCCCTATGTTTTCCAACTCTGATAAGAATACAATTGCACAACTGAAATTGTTTTTTTTGTGTGTGTTAAAATATATAAACAAGCTACAGGGCTGCAGAGGAGTTTCTGGAGTAGTCTGGGAATGACTAAAGCGTTAGCACTCTGTTCTGATCAGAGCTCAGAGCAAGGCCAGTCACCTGGGAGGGTTCATGTGGAAAATCCCTGTATGACCACAGACCAAGCTCCATAATGTTTGGCTCATGATATCCTAAACCAAGGAGCAGCAAGAGCAGGGATACTTTCTAAGGGGTAGGACCTAAGGGGAATCACATGGCCAGTGTGGCATGGCCTCACAAGCCTGGCCTGCGTCCAGCCCCACAGTCTAAGCACAAGGTACAGGACAGGCCCAGAGATGGCAGCCAGGTTCAACCTAGAGACAAGGCAAGTCTGTGGTGAGGGGGCAATCCTGAGGTCCAGCTGAGAAGTCAACCCGAAGATCAGAATCAGATCTAGGCAGTGCCATTCAGGTCTGTGGTGACAAGGCAGGATGGAGGTCCATCTATCAGTCAAAATCAACAGGATTCATAGCAAGTCCCAGGCACAACAAATAAAAACCAGCACTCCTACAACATAGCTTAGATAGGAACTAAATGTAAAGACTGAACTTAAATACTGCACAGGGAACTGTGGTATGAGCTGTGCAGGCAGGCTTGAAGTGAGGCTGATCATAGCCTTTAGGGCTTGTTAGTGCAAACGGAGTCCTGACAAATTCTTGGTGAAACCAAGTAAGTATTTGAAATAATTACTGTGTTTAAAGAATACAGTTTGCTATTCAACATTTTGTAATATTTTTATTTCCTTTTTTTNTTTTTTTTTTTTTTTTGTACTTATTTTAAAATCTTTAGGACATACTCTCTTTAAATGTCTGATTTTCTTAATTAACTATCTGAATAAAACTAATGGCTTGTCAATTCACAACTCAGTCTCTGCATACCCTATACTACACTTCTATGCTATAGAGCAATGTTTCTGTGTGTTGTGCTAAATTAATTCATACTGTTCATTGAAAATCAATGAAAAGGTCTTATTTAATTCATAACCCCAGAACAAAGTCCATCACAACCCATATGGGTCATTACACTTTTCACTTGAAATGGTCCAGAAATGAAACTAGAGTATACCTTTTAATAATACTGCACACAAGAAATCATGGTACTCTCAGTGCCATAGGCAAACTGGAGTACGGAAGACCACAAAAAAGAAAAAAAAAAAAATGCCAGCCACAATAATTTTCAAGCTCTTTTAAAACAATATTAAAAGAAAAACTGTAATATTTGTAAGAAAATTCTAGAAAGAGAATACCACAAGGGAAATTTCATCAATTAAAATGTTTTATAGGAAGCCAGTTAATATGTATGCCCCATCAAATTCTCACTGAGTTCTGAAAACAAAGTTCTAAGACACATTAGGGATTGTGTCTATTTTGGTAGAGGGAAATTTGTATGAAAAAAGTGGAAAAATCAAAATAGTAAAGATTTTCTTTATCATTGGTCAACACCTACTGCACTGATAGCGCTGCAGAAGAAATCCATTTATTTATTTATTTATTTACTTATTTATTTATTTATTTACGCTACATTCTCTGATGAACTAGAGGATTACCAATTTCTTTTCAAAATGTGTAAGCTCCACTTGGTATACAGAGTTAGGTGAATGCTACAATACGACATAGTGTTCCCTGGCTTTTCAGTGGAGCAGTGATATTACAGGTACCCATGTAAAAGACGAGAGACATAATATTTTCTGTTGAAGTTTCCCTTGTTGAGAGTTTTAGTCTTTCTGTATTTATTCTATAGTTGTGTGGCTGAGGATTAGTAAAGATTTATGTTAATATAACAGAGACATGAAAAAGAAGCAAATGGACTGCCTACATCACTCGTAAGACAAAGAGGATCTGGGTGGACATTGGTGGGTATAAAAATAAAAAGAATGATTGCAAAAAACACTGTATTACTAGATAAAATGTCAGCAATTGTCACACAGGACAAGAAGAAAAAATTATTTTATCCTTATAAGTTACATTTGGAGATAAATTTCTATCAAGTCTCATCAGCACAAACACATTGAAGAATACTTTCTTAACCTTTTCTTAGTAAAAACAAGGGAAAAGAACTATTCCCTAGCTTTGCTTTTGTAAGTGAAGAAATTAAAAAAAAGTTCAATGCAAACAAAGACACAGACTGAATAAGGAAAATCAATTTCACACATATAGAATAATTTTTGATTTGCCATTAAATTGTATTTATAAAGGCTTAAAGACTCAAATGGGATGATAAAAAAAAGATGATAAAATTATTCTGTTATTTATCAAATGTATGAATAAAAATGGAATATGAGAGATATAGATTACCGTTGTTCTAAAATGTCATTCTTGTTCAGTTGGGATATTTTTTTAATGATAGAAAAACTTTTAAAGAAGAGAAGATCTGAAGGGTTCTTTTCCATTAGCATCTCAACTAATTTGAATCTATCCTTAACATCTTCTTACTTTTGAAATTCACAATCTGTTTCTAGGATACATATGTACCTGCTTCTTCAAAAAGGGATTGATAGAGAAGAGGTGCTAGTGAGAGCAAGAAGACTTGTAAATTTTATTTAGTGACAAACCACAAATGTTCACTTTCCTGCTGAACTGTGCAGCTGGCGAAAAGATGTTCACAATTCTTTGTACCTTTCAAACATTGAGTCGGCCCCCAGGTTAAAACAGTTGTCAGACAGTTTTATTTCTGATGAATATTGGAAAAAAAATAGACTTTAGTCTCAGTTAGGGCTGAAAGTGGGAATCTGATGAAAGACAGAAATCTAGGCTTGTTTGCTCCTTTCCTTTAAATTAAATAATAGCAATTTTTACTTTTTACCTGGAAATATTTTGACAGGAAAAAAATACACAAAACTATACATTTAGGGCTCTACTATACATACACTGGTTAAAAGAAAAAAAAAAAAGTCTTTGAAATTTCCAGTGACTGATTCTTACTAATTCATTTTTCATATAGTAGTGCATGTTTTTATTACGTTTTAGGGAAAGAGAAGTGAAGAAGAGTTTAATTGGAAGTCATTTATCCCAGACAAAAAAGAATATCTCTATGTATGCACATGTATGACATAATGGATACGGATAGTCTAGAAACTGCCTGATGATTATTTCCACAGTTAAAGGGCACACATTAATAAATATAACATACAACATTTATATTCTTGGCAAAATAATTCCTAATTGCATTAGTTTACAGTCAAATTAGGGATTTTCTGTCTTCTGCATTAAGCTTACACTTTTATGGCACAATTTTAAAAATATCTTAACCTTCTGCATCACCAAGATTTTACCTGAATCTTTTTTCAGGTTCATTTCCCACTTTTTTTTTTATGTCTTGCAACATTTTTTATGATCTTTTTCTTTCACTAGACTTAAGATATGCAGTTTTTCATTATATGTATTTTTTCCATGTGACTTTATTTAGGGAATAGTTTTCATTCCCCTCGCTTATCCGCTATGTATTCTTTTGCTTTATCTCACTTTTTTATATTCTTTACTTCACTTTTCCTGATATCTTCCGTTCAGAGAATAATTCCTCAAGGAGTTAGACAATGCAGTATTTACGAAACAAAAGAAGTTTTGTGTCTGTGACTTCTTGTAGGGGACTGTATTTCAAGAACATAAAAATCACTAAATTAACACAATGATACTAAAAAGATTTTCTTATTGTAAATGACTTTAACAAGGAGTTAAAGTTTGGCTCAAATCCATGGAGCTTCCGTTCTTTATTTAAATGACAGAAATCAAAATATTTTAGATCTATTAAAACAATGTTGTGGAATGTACTGTTTTTAAAGATATCAGGATTGTGAAGTAGAAAGGAATTAGGTTCAAGTGAAAAGAGTCTAAATATAGCCTAAAACCACAAAATGTCATGGTGTTTTTATTAATATAGGCATGGCATTATCACAACCACATTGCAGGGGTAGAGAGGTTGATTTCACGTTAGTCTTGACAACAATGTAATTGAACTGAGAGTATATTTGCTTATGAAGGTTAGAAAAAGCTTTGAATCATACTTCCAGATATTATTTTTCTTTATATTTCTTTTAAACCTCATGATGTGTAACACCAAATTGTACTGCAAAGATAATTTATTTCATGCATTAATTTTATTTCTGATTTTGAGAGGTCGTTAATCTGCCTTTTTTGATTTTGTAGAATAACATTTTCATTTTTCATTAATGCTTTTGTTTCCTACAGTACAGAAAATGGAAAGGGCTTTAGGATTTCTTGTTTTACCTCATTTATTATAGATTCATCAATTTTCAAAAAGAGAAGCAGAGATGATATTGTACATAAACAAAGTGTGAACCATGTGATGAATGAGCATAGGCTAATCACCATCAATCCTTTATGGAAACATTTTATTCTGACCCTTATTACTGACTGACTTCACCTGCAAATGTGAAGGTCAAGGGCTTTCTGGGGAAAAAAAATGTTGATATTCATGTTAATTTCTTTAATCTCTGACTAGTTTTTTCTATCCATCCTTGACCATGCCCACTCTTTCTTTACTCTCGTCTGGGAACCTTTCCTTCTCCTCCGTCCCTGACAGACATGATACTTGTATTACACAGCATTGCAAATGAAACTGGTTTTGAAAACCGAAATATAATTTCCCCGTCCTTCACTTCTTTTATACATCCCCAAATATTTATATTTAAAAAATCAGGTTGTGGTATATCTTGTTTTTTATAAGCTATTGGCCCAAAGGTGAGAGCGACAGATGTACTTAATGCCTTGAAGTCACCTCTTGTGTCATTGTCAATAATAACAATGTTAATGATCTAACCTTAGTGCTGAGAAAATACAAGAAAGACATCGAGGCCCTGGGACGTGTCCAGAGAAGGGCAACAAAACTGGTGAGGGGTCTAGAGCACAAGTCTTATGAGGAGTGGCTGAGGAAACTGGGATTGTTTAGTCTGGAGAAGAGGCTCAGGGGAGACCTCATCGCACTCTACAACTTCCTGAAGGGAGGTTGTGGTGAGGAGGGGGTCGGCCTCTTCTCCCAGATAACTAATGATGGGAGTCAAGGAAATGGCCACAAGTTGCACCAGGGTAGATTCAGATTAGATATAAGGAGAAACTTCTCAGAAAGAGTGGTCAGGCACTGGAACGGCCTGCCCAGGGAGGTGATGAAGTCACCATTCCTGGGGGTGTTCAAAAAGAGTCTAGATGAGGTGCCACAGGATATGATTTAGTAGCTTAGTGAGTAGTAATGATAATAGGAGGATGATTGAACTAGATGATCTCTGAGGTCTTTTCCAACCTAGTATTTCTATGATTGTATGATTCTATTTGAGTCAGTTTGTTGGAATAGAACTCAGGCTTCCAAGTAGAAGTTAAGTCTGTTAGTCTTGAAACAACTAGTCTGTACTTAAGGATTTACTGAAGGGGAACATCTAACAGATATTATTGAATCCTATCATTACTGGGAAACATTATTTCAACCTCCTGATAAATCATGGCATAAACGCACCCATTATTTTTTTAGATATTCTCTTTTCTCCTTTGTACACGTCAGAAATCAGTCTCCTAATTCCATTCCAATCCTATATTTAAGGAATTTTCCAGGTGGTATCTTCAAAAATGAGTTGTCATTCAAAACTTGTTTCTTTTCTAAATGTCGTGGTTTGACTCAGCAGATAGCTAAGTTCCACACAGTTATTCACTCACCCTCCCTCCTCCCTAAATGGGACGGGGGAGAGAAGTAGAGAAATATGCAGTAAAACTCGTGGGTTGAGATAAACACTATTTACTAAGATAGTGAAGAAAGCAAAAAAAACAACAGTATATATATATATATATAAAGAGGATACAAAGAGCAAGAGCTCACAGCCAGCAGCGACCCTTCCTCCCGGCTAGCCCCTTCCGTAACGAAAAGCACCCGGAAACCCAACAAACCAATCACATGATGTTATATGGTATGGAATAGCTCTTTGGTCAATTTGGGTCAGCTGCCCTGGTCCTGTCTCCTCCCAGTTCCCAGCTCCTTATGCCCTCCCTAACTGTTTCACTGGTAGAGGAATGCGGAACTGTGTATGTCCTCGGCTCTGTTCAACACTGCCAGGATGTTATCAGTTTGTTTCTCTTCTGAGGCTAAAATATAGCTTCATACTAGACACTATGAGAAACGTAACTTCTGTTGGAAACTAAGACACTACATGACTTATGTCATCTAGACAATCCAAGAAATTCTTGCAGTGCAGTAAGTAGCACTTACACAATAATCTTTTGATAGATATTCCTTCCCTATAATCATGTGTTTCCCCCTCACCCCTCACTTTCTAGCCTAACCATTTCAACATCATTTTTTTGAGCAGGCAGTGACAAAAATAGTGGTTTCTTTCCAGCACAGGCTAGCTAATGGACAAACTGGCACCTTGCTCAGCGGCTGAGGACTTGCTGAGCCAGCACCACCTTAAGCACAGTACTGAACATTGTCTGGTATAAACTAGATTTTTGATGAACTAACATCTATCTCAAAATTGCAATCACTATCCAATATGACTATGAGTTAATCATCTTAACCTCATGAATAGTAAACAGCTCAAGAGCCCTTTGAGCTCTCCTGTATGACAGCAGTCATACAACAACAGTCAACAGTATCTCCTCCTTGAGGAGGGATGCCTCATGAGGTTACACCTGCTGCAGATCCTTATGGCTGTTGCAGTGTTGCCTTGCAAATACTGCAGTGATTCACTGTGCTTTGACATCAAGAGATTCCCTACCAATACAGGTCCTGGGTAAGTGACTAATAGTTTATTTTAAGCTTTACATGCTTCACTAAGATTATGTCTTAGATTAATTGTGCATGTGTAGTCCTTCAGACATAAACCATTCACCAAATCTGTGACTAGGAGTGGATTCAGCCACCTAAACTCCTCTGAGAAGAAGTTTAGAAATCAAGGGGGCTCACTCTGAACTTCATGACTCAGTGGGAAGATCTTCTGGATAAGTGTGCTCAATCTCACCTTCTATGCAGCAAATTACCAAGTGTACCTTGTCATCCCAAATTTTAAGTCACTGTCTTGTTCATGAGTAAGCTTTGTGATATCATTATTTTATATCAATAAATATACTGTTGCTTCTCTTTTATGAGTGAAGCGTGTAATTTCCATCCACAACATTCCCTCAGGTCCTGCTTTCTAGAATTCCCATGTCCATTGCTAAGTACCTTTGCCAAAAAGCACTCTCTCAGACGCTGCTCGAATGCCCAACTGAATTCAATCTGACCCTGTTTTTGTTGTAGCCATTATGTATTCTTTTCATTTTTTATAAGAAGGAAAGCCTGAAGACAACTGCTGTTTTACTGAATCTTTGCCTGTTTATATCCAACAAATTCTCCTTGGTTTTCTGTTGAACCCATCATCATAAATCTGTCCCTGTGGAATTCATCCACGTAACATTACTTGCCAGTTCAACACCTAGTTAGTCTTTTTCCTTCAAATTTTCTTTCAATGATAATGCCAAATATTTTGTCTTTTACTTTCAAATCAGTTTTGGTGTAGCTGAAAACCTCACTTTTTATTACCATTAGACAATTCCTCTCTTGTTTGGAAAAGCTTTCCTCATTGCCCTTTGGTGAAGCATTTCCAAACAAAAAATAATGCTTCCTTCCTATGTGAAGAATTACCTCAGATATTCAGTAGATCAGTCTGTGGACAAGAAAACAATTAATTTAATGCATCAAACTAGCTAGTGGTAGCAAGCATATTTTAAAATGCTCATGAGATGAAATGAAAATGAGTTTTTAGGTGACTCGAGGAGAAACAACTGGAAAAAAAACCTAAGGCAGGGAGGACAAAATGCCACCAGCATTTTAAGTTTCTGAAATGGCTGGTCATGTTGAACAAAACTAAACCTGGTTTTGACCCTTGGGTACATCACTAGCAAGTGGCCTCCAACTGAATTTTATGCTCCTGAGCACAGCCCTCCAGAGCTGGTATTTGGGCCAGTCTTGCAGCCAGCCACCTCATCAGACAAATTTCTAACATGCTTTCTTAGGTTGTCTATGATGATGTTATGGGAGAGATTGTCAAAAGCAAGTCAAGCTAAACAATATCCACTATTATCCACTTTGAAATTGCAACCAAGCTAGTCATCTCATTGTAAAAGGTTGGTTAAGCACGATTTCCCCTGCATAAATCCATGCAGACTACTCCTGATCACTTTTTTGTTCTTAATGTGCCTAGAAAATTTTCTGGGATTAGTTGTTTCCTCACCTTCCCAGAGGTTCAGATGAGGTTTACCAGCCTGTGGTTCCCTGGATCCTCTGTTGTTTTGTTTTTTTTTGAAGTAGGAGTGATGTTTGCTTTCCTTCAGTCCTCAGACTACTCCCACAATCACCGTGATCATTTGAAGATAAGCAAGAGTAGTCTTGCAATGACATCAGACAGCTTCCTCAGCATTCTTGGGTGCATCCCATCAGGGCCCATGGTCCAGTCTGCTTGCATATTCTCTGACCTGATCCTCTTCCACCAAGGGTAGGTCTTCCTTGCTCCAATCTTTGCCTGTGGTCTCATGGACCTGGGAATCCTAAAAAATGTTTTTTACTGGTAAAGACTGAAACAAAGGTCATCAATAAGTACCTCAAACTTCTACATGTGACATCATCATGGCCAAACCTCCTCTTAAATATGCAATCTACGTCTATACACTCCAGTGTATATAAAGAGAAGGTTAACAGATATAACCTACCATAAATACATATGCTATAAGTAAATGCTATAAGTAAATAAAAACATTGGTTTTATTCTCCATTCTCCATTTTTTTTTCTTCTGTTTCCTGTTAAGAAAACAGGCAAAATAGCAGACAATACACAGAAGAATTACAACTACTGTTTTTCATTATTCAGTTGCTAACTCACTGGCTCATTTTTCCTACTACGTTGGAGATGATCCAGATCACAGAAAATGATTGCTTTTTATTTCTAGAGAAACAGCTAACTTTCTCAGTAATTTCTTTTCCTAATTTAATCTCAAATACTTATTTTTTTACTTTTTTTTCCCTTACAGATTCCTTTGGAGGTTAAGTAATTTTAACATCCATGGACATACATTTAGCACTCTTCAAAAAATGAAACCACCTACAACTTGAAAAAAAATTATCCCAAATTTCCTGAGGCAGGAACTTTTAGGAACAAATTCTGTGATATAAAAATATCTTTTGGCTTATATCAAAGCATAGACTAAAAAGCTCTATTCCTTCTGACTCAGTCAAGGTTTATGATGCAGTTCTAACTTTCTCAGGATAATGTTTCTGTTTTATCACAGTTGGCAAGTTTTCTCATGGGTTTAGATTTCTTTGAAGGGAAGGGGTGGGGTTTGTCTGAAGAACCACAACTTCTAATTTTTTTCTGAATAAGATAGAATAGAATGCAAAGAACAGAATTTAAATGCAAATATTTGTTAATATTGGAAAAAATTCCTACAGAATATCTAGAAGGGAAACTTTCCTTACTCTGACTTTTGTCAGTGTATGAATTACTTTCTCATTGTACGCTTAGTTAAAAAAAAAAAAAATGGACAGAGACGATTTAGCCCTTTTTATCGATTTATGTTTTCTAACAACCTAGTTCCCCACAGAGTCAATAGGAAGAATCATGAGCATGTAACTTCCATTGAAATCCATATTTAGATGCTAGAGATCTTGTCTGTTTCTTCCTCAGGAGTCACAAAGCGTAAATATTTATAACTTCCTTAAGAGGGTGGGAATAAGGATGAGCTAAAATATCAATATACTGAAAAAAAATCCCGACTTAGAAAAGCAGCCTTGAAACTGTGAGCAGCTAACCTGCAAATTGATTGTCAATACATTTCAATCTCTAACTCTAAAACAGCAGGAAGAACATTAGTAATATCTTTTCCAGCTTGAAACTTAGAAGACACCAGCTCTGTCTTGCAACATTCCCTCAGTTTTAGTCAGATGGCAATAAACTTTGGTTGTTTAGTTTCCACTCATTTCAAATTTAACATGATTTGAAAGAGAATTTATCACACACACACACACACACACACAAAAAAAACACAAACAGCATGTGAGGATATCTCATTGGATAGGTGAGATTGGATATCTCACACATGTGCACACTCATACATACACAGAGTAACAGAACTACCATATAAGTCTCTCCAGTGAGTTGCCACTGTTGAATTTGGGAGAACTGCAACATTTGCTGCAAACAATTTCAGAGACCGACCTTAGGCAGTGGTTTGGCATCAATGTGTAGCTGTTACATCTCAGGCAATTTGCTTCTGCACGGTGCTGGATGTCCATGTACCATTTCTGTTACTGGGTGATTTTATAGACAGGTGTCAATACAGGCTGTCAATCACATCAGTCTACAACAATACCACAATATATCTTTCCAAAATTTCCAAGCATTGTTCTCTTGACACTTGTTGATCTAGATTCACCACTATCAATTCTTTCTTGTGTTGTCCTGTCAGACACAATGACAACATGGTGAGGTCATCAGAGAGAGCTTCCTTTATATGAACCCCAAAGAGATAAATAATTATGAAAAAATGACAAAACTTTTCGTAGATTTTTTGAAAAGGTGTAAGAGACCAATGGGAAACTTGGCTCAACGACTCAAGCTAGAGAGGGATGGTGAGGGAGTCGACTCGGTTCTGCGGAGGCAGGGCAGCAAGCTGTTTTGCCTACTTCCTTTTATGGCAGTGTACTGAGGAGGGGGCTGCATGACTTTGCCGAAAACTCCCGAGTCTTCTGGAACCCCAAGTTGGGCAGATACAGGGGAGTTGCCACCCCAAAGGTGGTCTCTGACCATCTGGACTATATAAAGGCAGACACACAGGTTCTGCCTTTGTCAAACCACTGCCCGCAGTGCCCAACTCCCCACCTGTGGATGAAGCCTTTGTCGACCCACCAGCCACGGATGAAGACTCCAGCTCAAGGCTATGCTGGATCCAAAGATGTGGTGAAAATCTCTCTGCTGCTTTTATTTTTGTTTCTCTCTTACTTTTTTCCTTTCCTCTCAATCTCTTTTCATTCATTTTCCTTACTAGCTCTTGCCTAAATTTGCCTATAAGTAAGATGCCTGTGCCAAAATGCCTGTTTATTCATAATGTTTCTCATTGTTGTTAGAATGTTGCCCAATTTTGCCTCAAGATTGTGGACCAATTGTGGTCATTGAAGTAAAAAAATTGTTTTGTATTATTCCTCTGAGTCATTGTTCGACTCCGTCACCCTCATGACCCCTGCCAACCAGGATGTGCCTTATTCAGTGGGATATCAAAGATTCACCTTCCTTGCAACCCACCAAAAGGGACGAGACAAAAGGCAAATACAAAACTTATCTCTCTAAGTGGCATTGTCAAAACCATCGTGAAACTGTCTCTGTATTATACTTGTATTTTGGCTTTTTTGGTTTTTTTAAGAAGAATTCAGAAATGTCAAAAAAGGTTGAAAATAAAGTGCAGCCAAATGGCACATAAGTTGTAAAACAAATCTTAAAAGAGAGTGTAGGAGGATGATAAGTTCCCTAAATAAACATATGGGAAAGACACTCAACAAAACTATGATAATTTCCAGTGGCAAGGAGTTGGAATTTACACAACTACAGACTTTTTTTTAGTTTATTTTGATTTCTACTGATGTATCTTTCTCCCACTGAATATTGTTGATGCTTCATGTACTATTGTCTCTCCAGGGACTCCTTGCACTCTATTCACAATCAGGTTTCTGATGTTTGCACTATTTATTCCTATTCGTGTATTTTCAAAAAACTAAAGCCACTTATTTTTTTACTATCACAAAGGTTGACTTGACATTGAATTTGATCTTAAAGGTGTGATGTTTGAGTTAGTGCAATAATGCAGTAGGAAATGTAAATTTTGCTTAATATTCATCAGGCAATGATGCAGTGAAGTCAATTTTCTAGCAACTTCAGTCCAAAAATTCAGACTATGGCTCTACTCTTCATCTGCTACCTTACCTCTTCATACACTTTACAGTGTCTCTTCCTATTGAATATAATTTTCTGTAACATCTGCCAAGAAAGTATTAATAATTAACTATAACCATATGCTAAGCACGGAACTCAGCTCCTGTTAATAGCTGTAGCATATATTCAATTCATACTGTGTGTCCTTTAAAAGATGTTTTGGGATATTTTGGAGTCTGCATGTCACCATCAGAGTTATGGATATTCTCATTAGTCCTTTGAAGTACAAACATCTTGCTCATTAGTTGTTTATCTAGCTACTTAGCAGTCATACACTCAAGCTCTCATTTTTTCGTTTGCACAGCTGTAGTAATCAGACATCATATTTTTAGGTCTGTTTAGCATTGCTCTCATCTACAGCTAGGAGGACAGTTCAACATTAAAACAGCTTCTTAACACTGATGTACATCTGTTAGAAGACATACATGTTCATTCACTGAAAGGAGTTTCATTCTCCCCTTGTAAGAAGACTACCTTAACTTTCAGAAATGAGTCTTTATTTGCCTGCATGAAATAATTTTAATCACTCCAATATAAGTAAAATGACTTCACTGTGATAGGAAGACCCTACTAAAAATATCCTATGACTCTGGTTTGTTGAATCTCCTGGGAAGTAGGACACGGGTGCTCAAAGTACATTTCACAAAGGAAGAATGCAAGTCTAGGACATGTTTGTACTGGCTTATTTTTCTAGTTATTTTGCTGGCAGCAAGTGGAAGAGGAGATTTTATTTTTTCAGGTGGGCTGACCTGGATCATCCACAATAGTTAAGGTCAGTCTTGCCTAGGAGTAAATTCTGAGGAGGTAATTATCACTTTTTGTTTGATTTCTGCTAAATATGAATGTTCAACTGCACTCTGACCACACAGGAAATGGGTGAGTATGTAGGCATTCTACAGATAGGTTTCTGAGGGTTTCAAAGTGATCATAAGCTAAAAGTGAATTGAAAGCAACATACTTTTGGAAAAAAATTAAGATTTTCATTTCGTTGCACGAATAGTCCTTCTGCTGTACTCAGCACTGATAGAGTTCAGAAAGACAGAGAATGACATGGAGAGAATATCCAGAATGAGAAAACTATCACTGAATTCATATGGCCTTTTTTTACCAAAAACAGAGTCAAACCATAAATTTTGCCAAGCAAAATGAGGTATTCTTTTTTCCTTGTCCATAATGTATAGGAAAAATCATGGACTTAAATTGCAGCTAGAATGTCGAGTTAGACACGAGAAATTTTTCTGTTGCTAAGGATAGCATGAAATGTAATAGATTGCCTGGGGAGGCTGTGGATATTCTGTCGTTAAAGGTCTTTGGGACAGATGGTGATTGTGTGACAAAACTGATGTGGCAATATCCAATTCTCTGTTGGGATAGAAGGATAAATGACCCATTAAGCTTCTCCTGTCCTCTTTTTCTTTTCAGGTTTTGAATACTGTAGAGTACATTAGAGTCTTCTATGCACCTTCATTACTGTGTTCTGTATGTAGAGAAACAATAAAGCTCTACATTTCTTGTCAGTATCTCCTTGCCATACATTAATTCTGCTCTCCGTAAAGACAAGGAAGGAAGCATTAGATAGACTGAGGGATGGATGTGTGCCTACATTAAGGCAACTAATGCTTCTCTGGCAAACATTTGGCACACTTGAGTCCACAGAAGGGAAGACGGATGCACATTTAATTTTGTAAAGTATGCCATGAGTAAGCTTTTCACAGTCTCTGGAGTTTCAAAAAGTGTATTGGCATGCACTTCGAAGTGTTTCTAGGTATTGGAGTTACTTTAGCTGGCCCTCCAAGGTAAGAGTATTTGCACATTTTCCAAGCAGTTGCTTTCTATCTTATTCTTTTAAATCCAACAACGCAGGGAAGAACAAGTCTCCAAATACCAGAGCAATACACGGTTAAATAAGAATTCAGAGAATGCAGTAATATTGAAAAATGAACTTTGAAGTGAAGGTTAGCTTTGGAGACAGAAATTTTATATTTTGTATTAACAGACACTGTCTGATCATATTTCAGCATCTTATATATCTTACCCTATGTTTTATGAAATCTATTCAGATTTTTCATCTCAGTATACTCCTTTCTTGGTGCTTAATTCAAAATCTGCAAACGAAATTTTGAGTTGATACGTTTTTTTCTGAAGGGAGATACCATCTGACATTTTTTTTTCTTGTCTTTAAATAGACAATTTTCAAATTATAATGTATAAATGTTCTAGTACCTTTTTGGTAGTCAAGGGAAAAAACTAGAAGAAAATTTTCCAGGTAAAGTTTTTTGTAGTTTCTGGTAGGCAAATATAGCAATTCGCCTAAGACTTCGTCTGATTAGGAAGTCTCATAGATCATGTGTGCTTCTGAGTACTACTTTTCCTTCTGAAGTTTTTCATTTCATAAAGAATTTAACATGTCACTCACCTATAAAATCAGATATACAGAAGCTTTTCTCTTTTTTTCTCCAATGAAAATCTTGTAGGTTTTCTTCTTTTACTACTACCAAAGTATTTTAATAGTGTTTTCATATAGTTCCGTATGTTTTTTCATAGTCTTAATCTGTTTTAAAGCAATCAATAAAACACAAAATTTATTGTGTTTAGTTTTTTTTAAGTTTTCAGGGTAAAGAAAACCAAGTAAGATTTGGCCTTTTATCTTCAGAAGCATGTTACGTAATTCCATTCAGGAAAAAAAATTATTCTTCTTTTGAAAAGCAAAGAAAAAAATTACAGAGACTTTTTTTATTCTACAAGGGGAAATACATCCAGTTGATTACTGCAGACACTCTTTAACATTGCAGTGCTAATAAATTTCAATTTAGTTTTCCACATAAAAACACAGATGGACTATATTTATATGGGATCATAATCACCAAGAATAAGACAAAAACAAGACGGCAACCTTTTCTTTTGTTGACCTGCATTTCCCTTTAATGATGTTCTCTCTGTTCCAAAATCTGGTAAGCGCATAACGGTTTTGTAGGACACGGAGAATAAACTGTTACTGATATACTATTTTATTTTAAGGGAAAATCTTAACAGAGACTAACAAAATAACGTCTCTTATAGTCAAGGTCTCTCAAAATTTCCAATTTCATTTCACTTGAGCCCTTGTATTTTTTTTTCTATTTTTTTTTTGAAGAATATTGTAACAGCACGATCATATATGGGTTACTCATCTAATCACCTTGAGTGGTAAGAGCACATTCTTCTGTCCTAGAAGTACAGAGGGGACAAAGAAAGTGTGGTTGAATTTAACTTAATCAAAAAGCCCCAAGTGTAACAATTACATATTAAAAGTTCTTTGTTTTAAACTAACAATTTCTAGCTCTGAATTCTGTAAACTTTTGTGAGATATGACATATATCTCACATATCAAGTACACAAATCTGATATTTTTGAATCTGAAAGTTAGTATGGAGGCATAAAATCAAGTAATGAGAAAGCAAAAAATGCAAATGATAGAGGATCTTTTTAAAGCAGTAATATACACTGTTGTTAACAAAGGGAAGGGTGATCCTTCTACATAACATTAAAAATTGTATTTGTAAAACTTTGCGTCTCAGTGGCACTGTAAAAAGATCAGTTCAAAAAAAAAAAAAAAACCATACTCATACTGTTATATAGACTGTAATTTAGTCAAATAAATGTGCTTATAAAAATCTCATCACAAGAGTTACAAAATAAATGAACTATAACTGTATCAGACATTAAGTAAGAATATTCATTTATAGAGTCTTAATCAAATGACTAATTAATCAAGTAAAATTGTTTTCTGTGATAGCAAGCACTGAGGGTAGAATCATAGAATATCCTGTAAGGATATTCAGGAAGGTGTTGGTCTCTTCTGTCTGGTCATGACAGGATACGTGAGAATGACATAAAAACTGCACCAGGGGAGGTTCAGACTGGACATTAGGAAAAGTTTCTTTACTGTGGGGGTTGTCAAATGCTGGAACAGGCTTCCTAGAGAGTTGGTTGATGCTCCAAGTCTGCCAGTGCTCCAAAGGCATTTGGAGAATGCCTTCATTAATAAGCTTTAACTATTGGTTAGTCCTGAAGAAGTCAGGCCATTGGACTAGATGACCTTTGAAGGTCCCTTTCAATTGAGCTGTTATATCTCTTTCTATCTTATCTTTCTTAGTAGTTCTTGCTCTTCTGTTTACTTTTTGATGTCTACAGAGCACTGAGCTGAGGTTATTTTTATCTCATTCCTCAGAACTAAAAGTCATCATACAACCTATATAAGTTTCTTGATATTATTATTATTATTATTTACTTACATGCATAATCAGGTATTAATGTACTCCAGGTATCAACTGCTATATTATTGAAACTGTCATTTTCTTAAAGCCATTCCATACTATTGCCTCATGAAAATCATCTTTTCTACCCTGCGTAGATTTGCACAATGATGGACATTCTAATTTCCAGCAACGATTTCCAGAACAGAACCCCAGCATGGACTTTCATCAACAATCTCAGTCTTCACAGAGAACTGACTGTTTTCCTATGGTTTCCTTTCTGTTTTTTATTATTTTTATTTCATCTTATTTTATTTATCTATGTCAAGGATTTTCCATTTTATCCTATGTTTACTTAGTTACTTTGGTGAACAACCTCTGATGAATGACCTTTTCAAGAGTTTCTGGAAATCCAAGATCAGAGTTTCTGGGAATCTAGATCCTACGATACAGAACTTCCTTTTACAAAAGCTCTTTTGCTTCTTCTCTTTTATAACATATATGTCTACCAACTTTAGTTTTTGGAGATGTGTCTACTAGTTTGACTAATAAAGACCAGCTCTAGCAGTCTGTAAATGTTTGGATTTATTTAAATACAATAAATAATCAATACACCTGTCACTTTCCACTCTTCAAATATCATGGAAAGCTTAAGGAAGTGGTTGCAAGATTTAATTTAGCTATTTTTTGGGATAAGGCATGAGTTATTTGTAAAAAATATTATATGTTTCATTATTATTCACTGACCGCCTCTAATTAAGTTGTAGGGACACATTTTCAAATTAAGTAGCAAACTCTATACCTTTCATCAGTACAACATGCATACACAGAAGTTGTGTGATAAGCAGTGGTTTCAACTTACACCTCTATTTTTATTGTGAATAATTTTAATGCACTATTTCCCAATTTTATTGATCACTTAAACAAGGCTACTAAAATAGAAACCAATATAGCCAAATAAGTTACAGGAATTTGAATACTTGAAAATATTTTTTAGGTTCTGTTTCCATCTGCTGCTTGTTCCTCACATATACTTATGTACCATTACTAACAAAGCACATATGTGTATATGAGTATCTGCTCATTAGCAATGTGGATTTTTGCTTATATTTACCTGCTAATGTGGAAGAGACTATGATTGATGTATCAGTGTGGTGAGGATTTTGATTTTTACTATAATGTCTACTTTTTGTTTTCTATCCATTATTAACAAAATAATAAAAATAGTATTGGTTATAAGCACCAGAAACTGACAATGAGTTCAGTAACTTTTCAGATTTGAAGATCTGAGCAAATATAATAATAATAAAAAGTCAACTAGACACGGTCAAAATCCATTAAGAAAGTGAGATTCTTCAAGAAACGTTACCCTGCTTTTCAATAAAAAATAAGTAACAATCTTTTTTTGTTCATTCTAGTAATTTTGCTTTTCGCATAAGCAGTGGTGAAGCAGAAGCTTAAAAACATTTCAGTAATGAAACATTTAATTCTGGTTAAAAGTTAAATTTAGTAGTTAAATTTAGACTAGTGGGAAGAGTTCACATTCCCGTATACCAATATAATGAGTTTGAGTTTATCAGTGAGTGAATAAACAGCTGTGATAAGGCAAAATGAAGGATCTGTTGCAAATGTGATCTCATTGTAAAAATTTGTTTCTAAGAATAGAAACATGGTCATAGCTCAAGTTCTCAAATGTCTTTGCTTTGCAGAACAACTGTCTTTTATTCATAAGCTGTTGGATGTAAACTAGTCTATAATCATGACACCTAACTAAATGTTGTTGATAGGAAGCAAATCTTTAAGAACAAATACTTAAAGAATGCAAAGTACTACGCTGATACAATTTTAAAGGAGATGCTGTCAGTACTGTGACCTGCAGTTTAAACAGGAAAATCTGATACTGTTACTAAATGATATTATCAACCCTTTAAAAGTAATAATCCCAAACTGGTAACGCAGAAATGACTACTGCACTGAGAACTTGAATATAGGAGGAAACTTACTCGGAAGGTGGTGAAGCACTGGAAGAGGTTCCCCAGAGAAGCTGCGAATGCTCTATCACTGGAGGAGTTCAAGGCCAGGTGGATTGAGCCCTGGGCAGTCTGATCTGTTGAGTAGTGACCCTGATCACAATAGGGTGGTTGGAACTGGATGGTCCCTTCCAACCAAAGCCATTCTACGATTCTGTCATTCTATCATTCTATACCTGTGCTTTTTGAGGGTGGAGTTACTAATTATGGACGTGGAATTCTATCCTCAACCACAGTTTGTTATGAAATTATCAGTAATATAAATACACTTTTAGTATGTGAAATACAATTTAAATTACATGTATTCTGTTATATAATGTTTATCTGTTGCTTTAAAATTGAAAACCTTTGATTTCATACCATAAAGTTCAAGATAAATTTAACCTTTCCTGTTTCATTTCTCTGAATCTCTAAAATTCAACCATGCATTTTCATGTTCTGAATTTAAAAATGAAATATTTCAACAGAGATAGAAACAAGAAAAAATATCCACATTACTCTCTGGCTGATAGCTATGCCACACTCTGAAACAGCTGAATTCCCAGGATGCCAGTTGTCACTCCAGTCAGCAGCAGAGGCATTTATTTCTGTACTCAGGCTGTAGCACGTTTTAATGATTCTGAAACACAAAAAGACATGCAAAACTGATTTTGCATTCTGCGCCCTTAAGCAAGCCTATTATCCATGTTGTGAAAACAGCAAGTTAGCATTTTTGTTGTAATTATTTGAGCTGATTATGTATTATGCTTCTACTCTCAGGCATTTTATTCTAAAGCAGTTTATGCAATTACTAGCTGAGAAAAGGCAAAGCAGTGCTCCAGAGGAATCTGCCCTAAGATAGCCTCATGCAAATTTTCCCTTGACAGTGTTAACGTCTTATCATTGAAAAAAACAAAACAGAACAAAAAAACAAACACAAAGCGGGCCCATTTTATAGCTTAGATAAGAGTGGTATAGTACTGTCTCTGAATGATTTTTCTTTCTTAAATACTAGACCGACGATTATAATAATTCTTAAAACTTGTGTTTATGCTGTGCAAGACTATGACACTAGTGTATTTCAGAGATTCAAAAGGTGCTGCTTTCATTAGCCAGTATATTCCCAACAGTAAAGACCAATACTTTAGTAATCCACGTTTCTATACAACATATGTTTTGATGAAATAAAAAGAATCCCATGAATGCCATTTTCTGAAAGAAATGCTTCTGAGGCTATTAGAAAGAGGTGAAGCCTACCATGATGCTCATGTATTTATCCTTTCAACTAGGCCAGTGTCTTAGTTTCTAACAGAAGTTACTTCTCTCACAGTGTCTGGTATGAAGTTATGTTTTGTTTTCAGAAGAGGAACAAAACTGATAACACTTGGCAGTATTGAACGCAGCCAAGGACATATTTTGTTCCTCAGTGAGGCAGTTAGAAGGCATAAGGAGCAAGGAATTGGCTGAGCCTGGCTAGCTCAGTTGGTAGAGCATGAGACTCTTAATCTCAGGGTTGTGGGTTCGTGCCCCACGTTGGGTGCCACTAAAGCTGTGTGGGGTTTCAGCTGGCAGGCTAGGAAACCCCACACAGCTGTTCGCTCACCCCGCCCTCCTCCCAGCTGGGATGGGGGAGAGAGTGGAGAAATAAGGTAGAACTTGGGGGTTGAGATAAAAACTATTTACTAACAGAAAGAGGAAAATAGAGTAAAATAACAATAATGATAATAATATAAAAAACAAATGATCGTACAAAGCAATCGCTCACCGACCACGACCGATGCTCAGCCAATCCCCAAGCAAACGGACCGTCCCCGCTCACTTCCCTTCCTTATATCACATGATGTCATATGGTATGGAATATCCCTCTGGTCAGTTTGGGTCAGCTGCCCTGGTCCTGTCCCCTCCCAGTTCCCGGCTCCTTATGCCTTCTAACTGCTTCACTGAGGAACAAAATATGTCCTTGGCTGTGTTCAACACTGCCAGGTGTTATCAGTTTTGTTTCTCTTCTGAGAACAAAACATAACTTCATACCAGACACTGTGAGAGAAGTAACTTCTGTTAGAAACTAAGACAGCCAGTTGTGAAAATTTAATTATTTTCTTCATAGTAGTCTAAGTGCAGAACAAAGCTGAGAGACCAGTAGTGCAGCTGACCTGCTGAAAAGTGCAACAGCTGCACTACTGAGTGAGAAGGGCTGAGATCTCAATCTGAGGTCACTAGAAAATATTCCATGTGAGGACTTGTAGCACAGGGTAGATTTGGTTTCCTTTCTCCTGTAAGGATGAGAAGGGCTTGCTCACTCTGCAGAAAGAATCAGCCTCTATCACAATCGTTAGAGTACAAAAGGATAGACTGCACCACGCAGGTAGCCAGCCCAGTTTTGTAGCTGGGGGAGCAGGATAACAACCACATTGCTGCTGCAGCACCTAAGCAGCTGCAGCATATCATCGCTGACCAGGGAAAGAACAAGCAGTGAAAGGGAAAAGAAGTAATTGTGTGACTGCTGATATGCTCAGGTTGGTGGATCCATAGGGACAATAGTCCCTCTGGTGAAGAACATGAATTAGGAACACACAGAATAGCTATACAGGGGCTAATTTGTCATGGGGGAAGCCTATGGGACACACTCGTGTTGGGAGTAAGAGTCCAGTACCTACAAAGATGATACCACAGAAACAGCAGGACTAGAGCCAACTGCACAGCTTCAAAGAGGATATGTGCCTACTGAAAGAAAGAACAGCAGAAATGGTATATGACCTTGGCTTCAACCCTAGAGCAGGCTGTCAGTCAGTTACATAATAAATATGAGAAGATTAGTAAGAAAAGCATCCATAATCAGGAGGAGGATTTTAAAGTGCCCAGGCTCCTGGACAGATTGTAGAAGAGGCTGTTCAAGTTTCACCTTTTGATGTAGTGCTTGGGGGGGAAAGGTGATAGAGGAACCTGTCCAAATAACAACAAAAATCCCAGTTTAATTCTAAAATATTATCAGAAAACAACATGTTCTGGTCTAACAAATGTCAACGAGTGAAATTTCTAGTGAAACTAATTCTTGCAACACGTAAAAATCTTTTATTTTTTTATTCTTAAATTACTCTATGTTGGGGAAAAAATGAAGAGAATTGGTTTTCCTTGCATTATTTTTAAGTCCAACATTGTTCTAACAAATTGAACATTTGTTTATAAGGTAATTAAAACAAATAGACTTAATGCTTCAGCTTAAAAAAAAAATCTCTTTTTTTTGCTGTTGTTTTCTAAGCATCTTTGTATTATAAACACCAAATAGAATTTTGAAATTACATCTTAGATAGCTACATACATAACTAAAAAATACTTTTCAGAATGCAATTGCATTTCTTAATCAATCTATGCTATATAATAATGTAGCTGGACAAGTGTTTTAAAGATAACTAGTAGCTCAGCTTATGTCACTATTTGGACTACTGTTTTATTTTCTTTAATAGGATTTCCCTTCAAATTGCATTTGACCATTGCTTTCTGAAAATTGACATTTAAAATTTATCTTAATTTGAACATCCATGACTTTGTGTACCTAAAAATTACAGATTGCTTCTGAGCTCTTGAACATTGATAAAAATCATAGTTATCAAATGATAGAGAGAAGGAGGTGGAGATGGTGATAAGAAGAAACAAGAAAATAAGTCATTAGTCTTTAGCATAGACAAAGAACACTTATTCAGATCTACTGTTGAAAAAGATCTAATGATGTGAGTGAAAATATTTTAAAATAAAAATTTTAAAGTTTCTTTTACCAAGAGTGCTGTGACAATGGGGATGTAAAAAAAAATAGGTAATTGTGGGTATTATGATTAATTTCAGTGATTACTTCCTGGTTACTCCATAAACAGTAATTCACTGAAAAGTGAAAAAGATAGTTTGTTCTGCAAAGGACTGAGGAGAGTTAGGATTCCAAGACTACTTAAGCCAAGGAAAAGAGGTGAAAGATCAACCTGTATGCCACTTATAGGTTCACTATAGCAGACACTACATGTAAATGTGGGCTGTGCTAGTGAATAAGGAAGGGAAGTTTGTGAATGGGGATACTAGATCATGTGGACTATTATACATTAATCAAAAGATTAAGCCCAATTTCCTTGAAATGCAGTGAGGAAAAACAGAAGTGCAATAGTCAAGTTTTCAGGGCATCTCCATGTAAGAATATATCCATATGTTAAAATATGAAGAGAAAGTTTAGAAGCCAATGAATAGCTGTGCTCCTAAGTGAAAAAGATTACAAAAGTATCCAGAACACTTCTGTACTGTAACACACTTAGCTTTTTAGATGCTTAGCAGTTCTACTGTTATTCTGTAATTAACTCTTCTCGAGTTCTGTATCTCCTCTCGAGAGGAGAATATGCTTAGAAGTAAATAAGAGTGAAACATCTTTGCCTAAAACTACAGATTCAGATTCTGTATTTCTAATATGTTAATCTCTATTTGAATACTATAATAAGAGTAACGTTTTCAACCATTATGACGTTTCTCCTTCTCCCTCCCACACTGTCCCCCCTCCCTCAGAAACAGTCACAGGATTAAAAAGGACTGATAGAAAGAAGAAACAGAAGTATTTCATCACAGTATCCAGAATGAAACAATCTTTCTTTCTGTTTTTCTAACCACAATTTTATTCATCTAGAAAAAAAAGCTATGAAAATGAACATTATACCTCTATTTTCAAGAAAAAAAAAAAGCATATTAAATCAACCCCAAAGGGATTTTTAGACAAGTATAAAGAAAAGCATAGCATAAGGTAATCTTCCTGAATAGCTTTCTATGCAATGAGAGAAAGGGTTCCAATTTCTGCTCTGACCAGTCTGCCTTTGTGTACTCTTCCATCTTTGACAATGGTCTGGGAGACAGTTTGCTTTTGTGCATGCTTCCCCATTGTTTTAATTTCAACTGAAAAAAAAAAAGAAAAAGAAAAAGAAAAAAAAGCACAACCAAAAAAACCCTCCCAAACAGTTAGCTATTCTCCTAGTTTTTAGGAAACTATTTTCTGTTTACAGAAGATCTTATGCTGACTTGAAGCTCTTGTTCTTTTTTCTATCTTAAATAATCGCAATGGAGATCTCTTTTTCTCCTTTATTTTCAAAAATATTCAGATCCAAAAGTCACCTTTTCCACTTGTAGTTATGTGTGTTGTCACTTTTCTCATGGAGAGGTAAAAGTGCAAAATTCCCCACAATCCTGCTTGACTTTCTTATCTTTCTGTTGAAGATTCTCCTGTAGTACTTATGCAGCTTATTTCCTACAGCTTCAAATATGTAGTTCCACATTTTTTTTTTTCAGAATTAAAGCAGCTAAGCTAAAAGACCTTTCAAAAACCTCCTCACATCAAAACTAATAGCACCAGCATTCACTTTCAGTAAAAAAGTAATTCCAGTAAGGATAGAGCATTTAATGAAGTAAGGTTTAATTATAAATGAATAAAAGTTTATAAGAAACCTAATTAGTACTATCTTCATTAAACTGCAGTCAATCTGTGCTATGTTAAAACCTGTAACAACTATAATATCTTACCGGAACATCTGCTTTGGAAAGAACATTGACATTACATCTACAAAAACTTTTTTTCCCTAACACACCTTAATAAGATACTTACTGATATCTGGTTCATAATATTAGATAAATAAAAAACTATTTGCCTTCTTCTGCTCAAAATGAATGTACCAGGTAGTCTTCATTTAGTTTCTAGTGAACAGGCAGATTTCCTAAGAGACAAAATAAAAATCACCGGAGTAAAATATTCAAGACCTGTCTGGCCACAAGCAATTTACAATCATTGTATAGTTTTCTCTAGAAGTTCAATATTATTTATAAAGCTTTTGAAAATATTTAAATAATCAAGTCAGCTTTGACTAATATTCGTCAAAACAAAAGACATCTTATAATAGCCAGATGGCTCTGTAATAATTTTTGGAATCACAGACAGCAGTTGCATAGATCAAGGATGATCATAGAATCATAGGATCATAGAATGGTTCAGGTTGGAAGGGACCTTAGAGATCATCTTGTTCCAACCCCCCTGCCATGGACAAGGACACCTCCCACTACACCAGGTTGCCCAAAGCCCCATCCAGCCTGGCCTTGAATACTTCCAGGGAGGGGGCATCCACAACTTCTCTGGGCAGCCTGTTGCAGTGTCTCACCACACTCAAAGTGAAGAATTTCCTACTTATACCTAGTCTAAATCTACCCTCTTTCAGTTTATAACCATTACCCCTTGTCCTGTCATTTTGTACTTAGCAAATGAACAGAGAAAAGGAACACCTCACTCAGTAAATAAAAAGGAATAGAAATTTAAACAGAGAGCTCAATATTGTGTAGAGGTATAACTGAGTGGAAGCAAAAAGGCCAGAAAGAATAAAAAAGACCAAATAAAATAGTAGAACCATACAATGGCTTGGGTTGGAAGGGACCTTAACGACAATCTAATTCCAACGCCCCTGGCATGGACTGGGTTGCTACCCACTAGATCAGGTTGTGCAGGGTTCCATCCAACCTGGCCTTAAACATCCCCAGGGGTAGAGCATCCACAACTCTGGGCAACATGTTCCAGCGTCTCACCACCCCGAGTAAAGAATTTCCTCCTAACATCTAACCTAAATCTCTCCTCTTTTAGTTTAAAGCCATTCTCCCTTGTCCTATCTCATCTCTGCTTCTTGTAGTGGGTAAAGACACTGGAAGAAATGGGAGGGCCCAATCTATAAACACTTCACTTTGTGATTGGTGCCACCACCAAAACTTCATGTTTTTTGACAACAGAATGACCTACATGGCACTAGGCTTGCGGGCACCAGATGTGCTTCACATTTCCAAAAGGGGGAAGAGTCCTGGGGGAAAAGCTAGCAGGGCTCATTGGCAGGGCTTTAAACTAGGTTTGAAAGGGGAGGGGAGTAATAGTGAGTTTGCCCATGATAAGGTGTGAGACAGCACAGCTAGGTTAGAGGGACAGTGTGCTAGTGGGGCCTTCAATCTCCTGCCTTGAGATGTGCTGGCAACACTGCAGCACACTTGAAATCTTATGACAGTTAGCCGGGGACCACTAAGGCAATAGGAGAAGGCAACAGGGAAACTCAAGGGAAGTATATCAAAAGGAATAAATGAGTTATCCTCCAAGAAGATGACAAGGGCAACTGCCCAGCTGAAGTGCCTCTATACCAACAAACACAGCTTGGGAAGCAAACAGGAGGAGCTGGAAACTGGAAAACTGTGACAAAGTTGCCATCACTAAAACCTAGTGGGATGATTCCCACGTGGCTATCAATGGCTATGAGATGTTCAGAAGAGACAGATGAGGAATCAGGAAAGGAGTCACTGCTCTCTACATGAAGGATGAATGTAAAGAGCTGTCCCTGAAGATGGCCACAAGCAAGTTGAAAGCTTATGGGTGAGAGTTAGAGACCAAGGCAAAAAAGGGAGCCTTGTGGCTAGTGTCTACTGATCTGGTGCCATGTGATCAAATGGAGCCCATTGATGATGCCTTCTTCCTCCAGCTACAGGAGGCATCATGACTGCAGGCTCTCATTCTGCTAGGAGACTTCAGCCATCCCGGTATCTGCTGGAAAAGTAACACAGCAAGCTGTAGGTAATCCAGGAGGCTTCTAGAATGTATCAAGGACAACTTCTTGAGCCAAGTAATAGACAGCCTCACCAAGGGGGATGCAATACTCTACCTGTTGCTCAACAATGCAAGTGAACTGATTGGTGGCATCAGGATTGGAGGCTGCCTGGGCTATAGTGATCATGAAAAGGTGGAGTTCTTACTCTTGAGGGATATGGGACAGACAAAGAGTGAAATCAGGATGATATCAGGACAATACATTTTTAGTTATCAGGATGACAAATTTTAGAAAAGCCAACTTCCAGCTCTCCAGGGAGTTAAGCAGCAGACCCCCCTGGGAAACTGTCCTCAAGGATAAGGAAGTGGAGCAGAGCTGGCAGATCTTGAAGGAAGCTTTCCTCAGGGCACAGAACCCCTCCATTACTCCAGATGAGACCTCACAAGGGCAGAGTAGAATGGGACAATCACCTCCCTTGCCCTACTGGCTACCCACCCCTCTTGTGATTCAGCCAGGGATATAGCTGGCCTTCCAGGCTCCAAGTGCACACTGCTGGGTTGTGTCCAGCTTTTTGTCCACCAGAACCCTCTCACACTTCGCTGCAGGGCTGTTCTCAATGAGTTCTCCCAGTTTGTACACATACCCAGGATTGCCCTGACTCAGGTACAACACTTTGCACCTGGCCTTGCTGAATCTCATTAGGTTCCCATTGGCCCACTTTTAAAGCCTGTCCGGGTCCCTCTGGAATTCATGAAAAACATGAAAGGAAGAAGTGGAGACTGTAAGATGTTGACTCAAATGTTTTTTCCTCATCTATAAGAGAATGACACAATTGAAATAGAAAATTGTCTTAGTTGTTTTGGGCAGTTACTACTCTACTAAAAGAACACAGATTAGTGACTAAGGCATTTACAAGTCTTTATTTTATGTTTGTGATGGTTTTTACATTCCCAGATGAAATCATCATTTTCCTGCACGTGTAAGATGATTTTAAAATGAAAGCCTGTGTTTATGGCAAGATTCCATTTTTAGAAGTTATTTTATTATTTCTTGAAAGAAAGGCTGACACTTCACTTGTTTCATTACTTTTGGTAGTGTAAAGATTTTAATTAACTACAGTATTGCAGCAATCAAAGAGAACACTAAAACAACACAGACAGATAGAAGCTAATAAGGTTTTATGTCACTTAATCCAGCAGACAGCCTATCATCTCATTGCTTTGCCAAGCATCATGAATGTAGCTTTCTTTTATTTGAAAGTGCTCTACTAATTGGAAGGAATAGAAATTGATCTCATATAACATAGACTTTCCCAATTCCTTTCCACCACAGTAATTACATACAGACTAGCTTGCAATTCAGCTCACTATTTTGCAGTTTTGTTTGTACTGAGAGACAAAAGCGCAGTATGTGAAAACAATATGTTTGGACTGTCTGGCAAAAGGAAGAATTCCTGAGCTCAGCATTCAGTTTCCGTTATCTGATATCATTTTTGTCTTAGTTTAAATAAGAACAAATAATGAGTACTGAATCATAGAAGAGCAAAGTTGAAGTGCAACTGAAGAGATGACATAACCTGTCTTTTTGTCAGATAAACTTTACTCTTCCTGCCACTCAAGAAGATTGCACCAGATACACAAGATCACTTAGAATTTTATACTTTTGAAGATGTGGGTAATTCTGAAGGAGGAAAGAAAAAAAATTGGAAAATACATTATGTGGATGATTTCTGCATCAACAAGAAAAAAGTGAGTATAAGAATTACAGAAAGGACTTCCGAGATTTTCACAAAATGCTGAATTTGTGAAGCAAGATATTTAAGACTACTTTAACTGTGAGTCTGTGAATGGTTGGAAATTATGAGATTGAAAAAAGGACTAACAAAACGTCTTTTGGAGGGATGCCCTGGCTATCCAATAGCTTGGTTAAACTGTGACAAGACAGAAGGATGGAGATAAGAAAGAATTCTTAATACAGAATCACAGAATCTTACAGAAGTTGAGGTTGGAAGGGACCTCTGGGTACATCTGCTCCAACTCCTGCTCAATCAGGGACACTGAGTAGGATGCCCAGGCTCGTGTCCACGTGGCTTTTGAAGATCTCCAAGGAAAGATAATCCACAGTCTCTCTGGGCAACCTGTGCCAGAATGATAGGATGATAGAATGTGAATGACTAGCAATTAGTTAAAAACAAAGGGGGCAGATCAGCAAGATGTAGGTCAATTTGTAAGTGACAACAAGGTCTCTAATGGTACTTTTGTGACAGTCCTGTATTCCGTAAACAAAAATATTAAGATTTATTCACTTTCTATTGCCTCAAGTTGTTCTTCATCTTAAAGGACCATGGTACCCAGGGTACTGTTCTACAAAGAACCTTTACACAACTTAAGACAATGTTATTGGATTACAGCAGATAACATGAAAGGCTTTCATTGTTATTATTTTTAACATTAAAGCCTTCAATTGCATATAAAAACGTTGGACTATTTAAATGTTTAATAATTTTTATAAAACAAGATCTTAAGGAATAACCAAATGATGAATGGTCTGTGGGAGTAGTCAGTAATCCTGTGAAGTAAAGTTTTCTCTTTTTTTTCCAAATCTAAATAGGGGAAAACCAGTGTGCCCTATTTTCCTCCTCTAATTCCCACATTTTAACTATGTTTACTTTGGAATTCAAATATCAAATATTTTCACTTTAAAATTCGCTATGCAACTAGGAAGACAAGAAACATTTTTGTTGGGGGAGAGCATTATTTAAATGACACAGAGAAGCTTGTTGGAAGTTTTATATTTGAATTCACAAAACTAAAGCAGTGCAACTGCAGATAGGCACTCCAAACATGTTCTATAAAAAAACAAGGACTGCTGAACTGCCTTCTTTCTGCTGTATATGAATTTGTAGACTGCTAGTTCACAAAATCATCTGCCAGAACATCTGCTTCAGCTCAACTTGTTCACTTTATCTTCAGTATTTTAAGGCCTTTCTTAGAAATGTAAACTCTTTTCCAGAAAAGGAATAAGATCAAATTCTTTTGTAAAATTTCAAGACAAAAAGAAATATGACAAACATGTGTAGCAAATAGAACAGACATAGAGTCTGACAACTTTGGAGCACCACAAAATACAATTACAGCTCTGTGACAGATTTCAGAAAACACTACCACGAAGATCATTGCGTATATTTTCCAGGTTATTGTGATATTTAGTCTATTTACGAAAGGCAACAGGTGAAATAATGGCTAGTTCTGCATTATTATAGTTATCTATGACAATTTAACATGATGTATCTATATACACATCTGTATCATCTTTATAGAAGCTATATGACAGAACCTTAGAAATACAAAAAAAAAAAAAAAATCCTACTCCCATAGGAAAGATGCACTCTATTGAAACAAACATGGTGACCACCCGCTGCAACTGTCAGGCTGAGGCAGAAACCCGGACAGAAGGGCCACAACCTTTCTGGGCTGACACATGCACCTAGACAGACCTCCCGACGAGTGGCGGAGCTGTGCAGACATTCTGTTATGGATAGCTCCAGAACCTGGAAGTCTCTCAAGGCCTGAGGGGAGGGAGAGGTGTCACGGGTACAAGTATGCTTAGCTTGATAAACTTTTTGAGCAAGTGGCCAGGTTGTGTGAGGAAATCACAAGGCAGCATAGTATTCAGGAATTGGAGAGAAATTGATGTGCAGTATTGTGCATTGGCATGAGCATACCAACAGCACTGCCTTAAGTCTCTACAAGGGCAAGAAGCTAAGCTAGCTTCCAGCCTTGAGGAGATAGATGACAAAAACACACAAGATGAGGGAGACTGGACCTTCATCTCTGCTTGGAGAAGGAGTCCCCTCCCTGTCCCCGAAGTGCCACTAAGCAACAGATACAGAGCTCTCGGGATGGAAAAAGGAGAGGGTGTGAGTAATGGTCCAGATCCAGGAAGGGTCAACTACATTAAGTTGGTCCAACCAAGGACCCAAAAAAAGGTGAAGGGTGTTAGTAACTGGGGACTCCTCACTAAGAGCCACCCATTTGCTGCCCAGATAAACTTTCTAGACAGTTTTGTTGCCTGCCAGGGTCCCCCATTCAGAATGTCAAGAAGAGGCTACCGGGCCTGATAAAGCCAGAGGACTACTCTCTACTTTTACTCTTTCAAATTGGGTCACAGGAGGGTGTAACAAGGAAATTGCAAAATATTAAAAGAGAATTTATGTCCCTTCAGAGGATATTGAAGGGATAGGGAGTACAGGTAGTATTCTCCTCGATCCTCCCAATTGATGACTGAGGCACAGAAAGAAGGAGGAGAAGAGATCAGTTGAATGAATGGCTGTTTGGATAGTGTCATGCTCAGGGGTTTGGGTGCTATGATCTTGGACACAACTTTGAGAGACCAGAAATGTTGACGCTGGATGGGATGCACCTGATCAAAAGGGGCAAAAATGTTCTGGAAAGCAAACTGGATGGACTGATCAGTAGAGCTTTAAACTAGATTAGATGGGGAAAGGGGATGGATTTCTAAGTGACAGAGAATGGGTGGGGAATGCTGTCACTTTGGAAAGCAGCAGGGGAAAACTTCAGATTTGTCCCGAAGGAACTCAGGAGGACTCCTCAAAGAAGTTAATACTGCCAAAAGACCAGCAGAAGTGCCTCTCGCCAATGCATACAGCACAGGAAATAAGCAGGAAGACTTGGAAGCCACAGCACAGTTAAAAAATTATGACCTAATTGCTATCACAGAAACATTATGAGATGAATCACACAACTGGAATATTATGATTGAGGGCTATGAGCTTGTCAGAAGAGATCAGCAGGGAATGAGGTGGGGGGAAGGGTGGGAGTATTGCCCTCTACCTTAAGAGGTGGATAGACTGTGAAGAGCTACCTCTGAGAAACAGCCATGATCAGATCGAGACCTTGTGTGCAAAAATCAGGGACCAGACCAGAAATGGATATCTAGTGGTTAAGGCCTACTACAGACTGCCTGATCAAGAAGAGCCTGTGGATGAGGACTTCTTGCTTCAGCTACAAGAAGCATAGCACTCACAGGCTCTCATCCTGATGAGGACATTCAATCGTCTGTCTGTCTTCTGGGAAAGCAACATGGCGGGCTGCAAGCAATCCAGGAGACTCCTGGAGTGTACTTAAGACCGTTCATACTTGACCAATCTGGTGGCCTTCTACAATGCAGTGACAGAATCGATGGACAAAGGAAGGGCAACTGATGTCATCTACCCGGACTTGTGCATGGTCTTTGACACTCATCCTTATCTCTAAATTGGAGAAATGTGGATTTGAAGGTTGGACTCTTTGGTGGATTAAGAATTGGTTGGATGGTTGCAGCCATAGAGTTGTGGTCAGCAGCTCTACGTCTAGGAGGAGGCCAGTCATGAGCAGTGCCCTCTAGGGAACTATCTTGGGACCACAGTTCTTTAACATCTCTATCAATGACATAGACTGAAATCAAGTACACCCTCAGCAACTTTGTGGACAGCACCAAGCTGAGTGGTGCAGTTGACATGACAGAAGAAAGGAATGTCATCCAGAGGGACCTGGACACGCTTGAAAAGTGGGCCCATGGAAACCTAGTGAGGTTCAGTAAGAATCCATGCAAGATGTTGCACTTGGGTCACAGCAATCCTAGGTGTGTGTACAGAGAAGAACTCATAGAGAGCAGCCCTATGAAAAAAGACTTTGGGGTCCTGGTGGAAGAAAAGTTTGATATGAGCCAGCACTGTGTGCTTGCAGTTCAGAAGTCCAACTGTATCCTGGGCTGCACCAGCAGGGCAAGGGAGGCGATTGCCCATCTCTACTCTGCCTTGGAGTACTGCATCCATTTCTGGGGCCCCTAGCACAAGAAAGATGTGCAGCTTTTGGAGTGAGTCCAGAGGAGGTCCACAATGATGATCAGTTGGCTGGAGCACCTCTCCTACAAAGTAAGGGTAAGGGAGCTGGGCTTGTTCAGTCTGGAGAAGAGAAAGCTCCAGGGAGACATAATTGCAGCCTTCCAGTACTTAAAAGAAGCTTATAGTCAGAAGGAAGGCAGACTTTTTACATGTTCTGATAGTAATAGGACACCAAAGTCAAGACGTCATTTATAGTAAACTTTACACTACATGGGACTTTTTGTTATGCTAACTGACTTCTTTACTTGGTGATTTTGGAATCCATTTTAGCTTAATTATATCTAGGATAAAATGCAAAAGACCTATCAAAGTAATTTGATATTACTCCAAATGAGAAACTGAATTGACTGTATTGGAACTCAGAAAAACTGATCAGTAACTGATGTGAGATAAATGCATCTATTTAATTTTTAACCAATTTATTGACATCTTGTCTTTTCCCTGTAACTATCTCTTAAAGATAGCTGTTGCTTTAGAACTAGATGATTTAAGTTTGAAGTTATAGTTAAATTAATTTGTTTTTGAAAAGCTTCATTGGGCTTGCACTTGCTCACTAATTTTTGATTCAACAAATCCTGTAGTGCTGATACCATGATTAGCTCTATTATATTTTGACAATTAGTATATGCTGCTCATAAGATACTGGTGCCAAAGTCTTGTGATCAGGTGAGAGCAGATGGAAAAATTCCCTGTGATCCTATAAATTTCCTTTTATCTCAAATAATCTATGTTAAACAAATCTTTAAAATTTCATTTTACTCTGTGTGCTAAACATTTGGCTAAGTCATAATCCATTAAATTGTTAGAAAGAGTTTGAAGGGCACATGGTCTTCTTGCTTTCTAAGCAAAGAAAAAGATATATTTATTTTATTATTTGCAGGTTGGCTTAGCAAATTAGTCATCAAGTTGATGGATATGTTTACTGAATATGTTCTTATGAATACCTGCCTTAGAGTACTAGTGTGAGGGATATGACTTTGTGAAAACCAATTTCACAAAAGTATGCCTATGCCTAGGCTAATTGCAATCAGCTTTACATGGGAGCAGCTGGCATCCAGATCTCCATCTGCGTGTATCAGGGGTGGGAAGGCCAGGGGACATAGTTTTTGTGTTTGTCGTATAGACTAGTCCAATATATAATAAGCACAGAACACAGTATGTGATATACAGCATTCTTTAGATACGTATGCTACTTTTATGTTCTGTTCAGGTTCTTTCCTGTGTGTTGGACTTGCACTTGATGCTCTTCGCCATTCTGGAAAACTTATGTCCTGTTATTTTCAACTTTTTTCCGGTAAGTAGTTGTTGAGACAGTAATGATGCTTCTTTTTTCCTGTAATGTATTTTTGCATAATTACAGTGAAATTATTTTTCATCCCCGCAGCAACAGCAGCTGTTTTGTGATCTTTCAAGCCTACACATCTTTGAAGAATAAAACTATAGCTGAGAAAGTGTCTCTGGTGAGATTCAGAGCAGAGGTATTGTTTTTCCCATGGTACTTGTATTAGTGTGGATATTTTTATTTGCATTGCATTTGGTCAGGAATAGTCATTAAACCAAAAGGCTGAAAAGGTCCTTTATGGTTCTTTAAACATGGGCATTTCCAACTAGTAAGTAACTTAGCTCGAGAAGGCATAATTACCAATTTGAACAATTATGGAACCACAAAAATTCTTAAAATTTTTAATATATTTCTTTTAGTCTGGAGCAGTTCATTGATATACTTTCCTTTTGCTTTTCATCTAAGGAGAGGAAGATTTGAAAAGTGCTTACGTTCTTATTATTTGTAAAGCACATATAACAATGGAAGAATGTTTATTGTGACAATAAAATATGTGAAAATTAGGACTTCAAAAATTAGAAGACGTTGTGTAAAAACATGTAAGGGACTAAAAATTCTGAAGAAGATAATTAACCTAAAAAACATATTGCTGGCAAAAGAACATTGATCAATACTTATCTATAGTTGTGTTTCACTGAAAGTGAGCACATATACTGAGAAGTGAAAAAGTATACACATAAAAACTAAGACAAACCAAAATGGAAGTCATTCTAGTTGGGCTAAAACTTTTGATGTGGTTAGCACTGTTACAGAGAGCAGAAGTCGCTTCGAGAAAGAAGTTTTATGATGATAACACTGCTTAACTGTTCATTTCTTCTGAATAAAATACATCTTTTCTTCAGTTTCCAATAGTTTTACATAAGTTTCCTTCAACGAAAAAAAACTTCTTGAAGTTTATGAAAAGGAGATGTTTCAATTGTGTCTTCTCTTGATAATAAAAGAAACCGAGTGCACTACAGAGTACAGACATGAAATGACAGATTTAAGCAGTACAATATGTTATATGGTCACAAATCAAATCTCTCATTGATACAATTACACAATGCCCGAAAAGAAAGAAGAATGGGAGGTTATTATCTGCAACTAAAGTCCCATATTAGGAAACTAAAGAATAGAGCATAAAAGGTCAAAATTGTTCTTCACGAAGAAGTTTGAATATTTTAGGGTAGTTGGAGATCATTTAAAGGGAAGATGAAGCCTTAATTTGAAGAACACTTCTGATGCTATTCTAAAAAAGGCAGACTAGAAGTCAGAAAGAATGGAATAATTGGAAATTATAGCTGAAGAGAATTACTATCATGCACAGCAAAATTGGTGGGTAATTGGTGGGCAATAAATGAATCATTGGTATGTTTTCATAAGGGTTTTCAATGTTTTTTGGAATTAAGCACATTTGGAAATCAGCAACAATTTGAGTAAGGTCTGGTAGTTAACGCTTTGTTGTTTGTCCTCCCAATATCTGCATACTGAAGTCTTATACATCTATTTCAGAACAAACTATTTAATTTCTCATACAGCCTGACACAAGAGGTGTTACTTTAAATGACATCCTTGTGTTACTTTTATTGAGACACTTTCTCTTTTATGTCTTCTTTGCTGTTCTTCCCTCTCCAAATTTCTTCCTTCTTAGCTCACATCCAAAATGACTGTGTCGTGAATTTTCTTCCAGATTCCCCATTTTAGATAGAGAAATGAAACAAAGATAAAGGCATCTCACAGATGTACTTATATTCATATATTTTTTTTTCAATAGAAGACTTTTTTTCCTCCTGTGGATTCAATGGCACATTATTCTCTGTACCTCTTCTGCACATAAGGACTGCTATTTGATCTTAGTGAAACACTCAGAGTTGGGGATGCTGAATGTTTTCCACTACCACATCTTTCAAACTATCAGTGCAGATACGATGACAACCCCTTTCAGGCACAGACAGTACACCGTTACCAGCAAGTAATGATGTTGCAATACATCTCAGACAGGCTTCTCGTTGCCCTTAGGGCAATGCAGATGCAAAATGAAGTTTTCCCAAGGAAAAATCCTTCAGATGCTCTAAGTAAATGGATTTCAAAAAGAAAGTGATGTGTATGAACATCAGGATATGATGTAGTTCTGAAGCAAAAAAGTTCAGTACTGCCTGATACTTTTGCATGCTTAAAAGAAGGTTAAAATGTATTGAATGAGTAATTTAAAGATGGAAATAATATGTTGGTCAATGAAGACCACATTATTTGTAATGTATTCATTATTATTATTTGAATTATTAATTATTATATTTACATGATGAGCACTGAGTAATTCTTCAATTTGTTCATCATTTTCAGATTCCAAAATTGCCAACCTTGGCTTCTCACCATATCATAAATTACTTAAAAACACAATAGCAAGCAGAAAGAATGCCTTAGTTTGGAAGGAATCCAGTTTGTATACTAAGCAGTGACACGATACAAGTCAAAGCATGGAAAGAGGGAACAATTAGGAATTTCACTTCAAAAATATTTGTGATACAAATTTACAGCACAAATGCACACACGCCGTGTTCTAACCTCAAAGTATGAATAAAGCCCACCAAAGAAAATGGAACTGTGTAGGAGATTAAAAAGTATATCTATTCTGAGAATACAGAATATATCTATTTGTTCCTGTGTAAAGCACCCATGGAACTAGATATCTTGTGCAGAACTCTTCAAAAATATCTAGGTTCTGTCTTCACGTGTCCCTTTTAAATGAATTGATGCATGCCACAGACAGCAAAGAACAAAAAGCCTTTTACCACTGTGCATTTAAGTTGTAATCAAATTCTAAATTCTAATCCAACATGAACACAGAGGTGCTTATTCTTCAGCTTTGTTTTGAAATGTTTCAAAAGTTTTTAATAAATTAATATCTTCATTTTCTGAAAACAAATGGAAAATTTTGAGACAGCATGACCGAATCTTACACTTCATAGTTATAGTTTCTGCAGTAGCTATTTCTTTGCTTGCTGCAACATTACATTTCCTTCAACACTTGATCAAAAGAGGGTCTTTTATAATTTTAGCCATGGGAAATTATTAAATTGGTTCTTAATGAGGACCAGAGCTCTGGTTTTGGTTCTCTTGACAGTTGTATGAATAGAGATTTTCACTTTCAGCATGCTTCACATGTTTAACTATTTCTTGCACTTTATTCAATCAGCTTAAAAAGTTAAACCGGATTTTTTCTCATTACACTTACTGTGATAACAGACTACAGCAAGAATAAAGCACAAAAATACAGCCAACTTCATTGAGTCTCTTGCTATACCATAAGTTTAAAGACCCTGTACATGGTAACACATTTAGCTGTTTCATGCCACTTTGATGTGTCCATGATATATACTTTTGAGTGTCACTATCTCAACAATATGCTAAAGTTTCCAAACAAAGGGGATATCTGATTTATCATTAGACAAGTATAACTCTTCTGCTTCTTCACGTAAAGAGAGATTTAAAACCAATCATCATTCTAACTATTTCTTTCCAAGAGAACTGTCCTAATAAATTAAAATTTAAAGAAGCAGTCATGCAAGTTTTATTTCAATGCATTTGATTTTCTGCACTTAAATGATTAATTCACTTCCAGTTATATTCTGCTTAGTGAAGATATATTGGGAAAACAACCTGTGTTCAAAGAACTGTTGGCATGATAATTTATTCTCATTTAAAAACCAAATTGTAGCTCATTAGGGATCCCATATTCTGGGGGGAATGCCCATCGTTGGTTTTGTTAATGATTTTCTAATGCTGTTATTCTGTATGAATACATGCATTCATTTACATGTAAAACTACCAGTACAATTAAACTATATTTTCTCTAATGTCACAACCTCTAAAACTAAATTTAGATAAAAATAGAAAGAATCCTGTCTTTACTGTGTAGAAAGATGAAAATCTTAAATGACATTAGACTTGGACTGAAATGCTTTTACTCAAAATCTGGAAGACAAAAGCTACTTCATCTATTACTTATTACTCTAAAATTTTCCTATGGATAACATAACAAGCAATATATTTTAACCGCTGCAAAATATATTTTTCAGATATTGATTTTGATAATAATTTTACCCAGGTGAGGTTTAGTTATTGTTATTGTTTTGTTGGTTTTGTGTGTTTTTTAAGGCTTTTGTTAATGATTACTTGGGAAATTCTGGTCGTATTTTTAGATAATTTTGTGAATCAGAATTTAAATTGTTAAAAATCAGCGTAAATCATTTCAGCTAAGGATGCTTCAGATGTTAAAGTCCACATAGATTTGTATAAAAAACTGTATTTTGGAACTGCTGGTGGTATGTCAAAGTGCTAATGAAAAAAGATAACAGACATTTTAAATAATCCAGAGATAACGATTCTTGTGCCAGTTTTGTTTAAAGAACAAGGATACAGAATTAAACACTTCACCATTACGCTATTCCTTTGACACTTATTCACTCTTGTACACAGAGATGATGAACTCCTAATAATTCTGCCCTGTTTTATTTGAAACCTGGTTTGCTACTTTCATTTTAGAGTTTTAAGTTACAAGCAAGTCATCAGAGAGTTAGGAGTGTTTGGTCATTACTTTTCTATAGTGGATTTTTTTTTGGTTTTATGTCATACAAACGTAAAACTGCACTATTTTATCTTAAGATTTGTCTATAATATCATTTGACATGCAAGCAAAATATACTGTTTATCTTGAGGCTTTATAATACAATTATTACAGTATGTTAAAGTATGTTATTATTTTAAATAAGATTAGTCTTATGTGCTCCTTCCAAATCATTTTAATTAACATGCAGCTCTTAAAACAGAATATAAGTTTTAAAACTGTGGTGTGCAGCCTTCGTTAATGTGGTCTTTACGAGTGCAGATCTTATATAATATTCCATAGGGTAGCTGCCCCTTCAGTCATGCTACAAGTATATCTTTTGGCCCGGAATTAAATGGCAGGATAAATCAGCTGTATTCTAACACGATTTAACTAATTTTGTTGGAAATCTCTATAAAGGGCTTAAATATGCAAAAATCATCTTTTAACATAATGATCTATGCACTGATCTGCAAGCCAAAAACTGAACTATTTGTTCTTTCCTGTCCTCCAGTGACATTTTGACATGATTCTGATCTCTGATCTTTAATTACAAACATTGATAGGAGAGAGAGAGGCCATCGAATACTAGAGATAGTATTTTAAATGGGAAAGATGGTTATCAAGTAAATTGAAGGAAATTAAAGAATAGCTTTTCAATTATGTGAGTAATTTACCGTCAGAAATGTTTTTCTAGCTACATAGCAATTTATTCTAAATGAAGATTGGATACATTTCTATAAACATGTTGTTTTTAATTATAAATTGCAGTACTAGCTAGAGAATATTCTGCGTGAAATCTCTAGATTTATGGAGTCTCAGTTCCTTTTAACCATAAAAATATCTTTGCATGGTTATTGAACTTTTCTAATACTTTAGAGGCTGATTATAGATTTTCCAAAAGGAGTAGACTTTAACCTTACATGTAACTAATTCATAAGTAATCTTTCTGTGGCAATATTACTACGAACAATTCTAATGACGAAGTGCACTCAGTAATACAGCGAATGCAGGTCTCCTTATGTACATAATGAAAAGACATCTCTAACCTTTGCACACACAGTCAAAACTAAATGCAAAATCTAATGTTTCAGAATACCAATAGGATTTCCAATGATCATTTTGTTGAATATTTACTCAAATTCACAGATAAAATTCAAATTACTGATACTGAATCACAAAAATCCAACCAGCAAAAGATTCTATTGCTTTTCTTCTGCAATTCCATTCTACTTGGTACAAGAATAATAATAACTGGACATATTGTAGTGAATTCTCAACCAAAACCCCTCAACTTTGAGTTTTACTTTATTGAAAAGGTCAAAGGCAAAGTCTTCCTGCCTTTGGAGCATGGGACATGGAAAAATCTTTCAGACTCTCAGAGGTGCAAAACTCTGAACTATCTACTTATTTTTAATCCCTTTGAAAGAAAATTCTTTTGAACCTGTTCTTTTTCCACTGAATGATAATCATGTACCTGGCACATGCAGTCTCTGACATATGCACTCACAGCTGTTTTAAAATACTAAATCCTTTAGATATGTTTCCTTTTATACATAAAGAGGCATAATTTGTGTAAATGTAATTTAATAAGCAGCCCAATTATAATTTACTAATTTAAAAATACACTAAATTTTGTTTCTGTTTCAATTAAGTCCTTGTCTAATTATTCTATAAACAGAATTAGTTAACAGAGAGGGAACTGAAAATGCAAACAGGAATTAAATCATTCACTAAGCTGTTCAACAAAGTGAAAGGTACTGCATGATCTCTTTTACTATTTTCATAAACATGTTCTTTTTTATGTCCTGATTCAGCAACGTATTTCTGTACCTGCGCAACTCTCAGGGTGCTGAAGGCCAGCCCTTCCTGTCCCTGTCTACCCTCAGGCTCCCTGACCGTGTCTGGACCCCAGCCCCTAGATCAGCACCAGGCCATCAGCACTCACCCCAGAGAAGCCACAGCATGGTCAGGCCCCATCTCCCCACAACCTTACACATCCTGGCCATGGTCTAGCCTGGCCCTGTCCAGGCCCTGGCCTGGCCCCAGGAAGATGAGTTGTCCATGGGGCTGGGGCTGTCCTGCTCCTGATTGGGGTGGTGGGACAGGCATTGCCTAATGGGCATAGAGGAGACTTGTGGTGCCCTGGCTGCAGGTTTTAGTGTGGGTTGTTAGTGACTATCCAGCACTTCATGGGCAGAATTAGCCAGTATCCTCTTCAGCAGAAGACTCTAAGTAATGAGTTCAATGTCTTCGCACTCTACAAGGACATTGATATGTTGTAACGAAGTAAAGACTCACTGACACTACAATTCTCTCCTGTGGAACAGTATTATAGGGAATATGAACATTCGAAATTATGATCAGTAGCAGAGGCCCCAGATATGGCACAGCAAAGACAAGAGGAAATGACCTGGAACATACTGGCAAGGGATGCCAACCTAGTGAAGGGCAGATGAGCAGAGGAAAGGTATGATTCAGCCACCTGTAATATTGAAGAAAGCACAGGTTTCACTCCAGGCTCTTGTAAAACTACAAATCTCTGTTACACTGATAAATCTAAGAAAAGACAAACCTTCTGAGGGTGGCTGTGGACTTTGACATGGTTTCCGTATTGGAGCTAACTCCTATCAGCTCAGGAATGAATAGAAAAATGTTATGTTTGCCCATAAAATACATCTCTGTGTCTCATTTGAATATTCTGGATGCTGTTTTCCTCATAAACTCTGAAATGTATACTGTAGCAGGACATTGGGAGTGCCAGATGTTTGAGGCTGATCAAATTAGACCTCTTCTTCCTTTACATGAGTTCTCAAGAAAGAGAAAAAAAAAAAAAAGAAAGATGAACCTCATACCAATACACTTACTTTTAAAAAGAGAAAAAGGTAGACGAAGTGTTATAATTAAATGAACTTATAAGAATCTTTCTGGCTTCTTGCCTCCAGGCCTGGTTCTGAGGCCGTGTGGAACTTCACATAGCCTCACTGCTGCATCTCTGACTTCGCCTTCTATATCCCATTTCTTCTGTCTTGAACAAAGCTTAGATTAACAAGTAGGCTTGGTCTTTGCTGGTTTGCTGGTCTCCAAAAGTTTAGCCACTCTCTTTTTAACTCTTAAAAAAAAAAAAAAAAAGAACACAGAAAAAGGCTCATCAGATCTACCTATGCTATGACACATCTGCATTCCTTCATCAAGTTTCCTGTTCAGTCACTATAATTTTACAAAGAATATTCAAATAAAAAAATTGCAGTTTATACTTCGCTTTTTCCCAGCATGCTTCTCTCTTACCACAGTCTCTTTTATTACAGGATGAAGAACGATGCCTGTCTGCATCAGTTGGTGTCTTTTCACTGCTGGTTTCAGTCAACTGGAGGGAATCTTTCGACTATTTATACCATGTGGTCGTAACAAATATACATCCACACAATTCATTCCCTAGGCTAAATTGTTTCTTGAATTTCATTTTCTAACGACCATTCTAATGTAGTCTTGAAGAATTTCTGGTTAAAGAAATCAGTTATGAATGGAAATGAAATGCCCAATTTTGGCAACATCATTAAATGGTCTTGGTTAAATAAATTACACAAAACAGGATAGTGTCATCACAGAATTGTGTATTAGCCCACGACATTGCGGTTTCTTGGTCAGCCAGCAAGAGACTGCTGTGTGGCAACATTTCGTCCCGTAGTCTCCAGCGGGAGCTTGCTATATTCATCTGTTGTGTATTGAGGTTTAAAGGATTGTTTTGTAAAACAAAAGTTCTTCAGTGAGGATTCCCTGGATGGAGATCATAACAAAGCAAAAAGATAGGCAGGTAAAGCAATACAGTTTTTCTGGGAAGTGATTTTGAGCTCCAAGTGAAAGGAGAATGTAGAATCTTCCCTGAGGTTCTTGTAGCAGGCAGTGTCAAGCAGTTATCTCAGCCTTATTGACAAAGTCCTGGGATATTAGAATTACTGTAATTCCTCTTTCTTTCTACTGGTTTTACCACAGTTTTGTGCTTGCATCTCATGAATTTGCAGTGCTTCCTTACAAGAAAGAGATTACTTAAGTAGGATTTTCTTTTCTGTTGTTTTGTTTGGTTTGGTTTTTTTGCTTTGTTTTGTTTTGTTTTGTTTTCATGGACTGCTGTTCAGAGTTTGTTTTCTGGAAATAGAACATAGAGGTCCAAAATGGTCCTTCATCCACTGCAGGATGGAACTCAACTACTTATTTTTTGTTATTAGTCTTCTCACTGAGGTTCAAAAGAGTAAATGGTATTATAAAGGCTTTATACTCATTATATCCAATTGACAATCAACTTATATTTCTATGCATAATTTTGTAGATACTTTTAAATAGTCTCCCTTTTGACCTTTTGACCATGTAATACTGGTACATTTTGATTCGCCTGCCTGCATCTTGGTGATGATTATGATATCTGTTTGGTTAGATTTATATCCTGGATTCCTAAGTATTTTGCATCCAATTCTTCTCTGCACTATTTTGCCCCTTGTTATACAGCTATTTTCACAGGAGTTGCACTTTCAAACAGGAGCTGAATTCACATGAAAGAGACATTTTTTGGAGCGGCATTTTCTGAAAGCCCTAAAATTTATTAACTCATGTATTTTAAAGTGGATTATCAGACTATCTAAAAAATGTATTTCCTCAAATTATGACAGTTTGTCTGTAGTAGATTTTTTTTCCCAGTGTTTCTAAAATGGGAAAAATATTTCCTATTTAGTCTTTGTCATCAACAAAAATAAGGCTCTTGGAATCTTTTAATAGAGTTTTGTATACATTTTGTAGAAATTCAAATCTAAATTTAAGAAAAGAGTTTCATTTTGCTTCTAGGATTATGCATATATGTAGAGAAAAGATATATTTTTTTTGTAAATATATCCTCCACAGATGAATTTGATGAGAGCTGAAGTTTTTAACTGGTTCCTCCTCTTTTTGTTCCTTTTCAGGTGATGACTAATGGTCTCAGGGGGAAAAAAAGGCCATATAAAAAGCAAAATATGTCTTAAGCTATTATTCCACAGTATAATATAAGGCAACACGAAGCAAAATGAACAAATTCACTCCATTCTTTAATAAACTATTTCCAGCCTCATCATTGTACGTGTATTCAACATCTAGTCAGTAAAGCTTAAGTCAGTATAGCCTCTGGGCTGTTACATCGGTTACTGTTATCCTTGTGACAGGTTTTTTCTGGGCATATGCAATCCATCATATTCATGCAGTATGGTTTCTGCAGCCTAGTTTAAGAATAAACATTAGAAAAGGCTAATTAAAGTCATAGATACTTCCTCGAGGGCAGGCACAGAGGAATAACTTGGATCATAGCCTTTCCTGTGGAGAGGGACCTTTGCTCACACTCTCATTTGTGTTCCATGCTGTATCTTTTATAAACGAGCTAAAGGCGATTAGTGAAATGCCTATGATAGAGGGGATTAAGAGTCCTTCAAAGGCAAGAATGTTTTCAGAAAGAAAATATTTATCAGAATTGATTTTACTATTCGTAAGTAAGTTTCACTTTAGGTAATATCAGTAGTTTAGGAAAAAGTGTTCAACTGAATGAGAAATCAAAATTCAGATCAGTGGCTGTGAAATAAAGCCTTGCCTACAACTATTCTTCAATTGTTTTAGAAAATGGCTGTATAATTTAGGTCATGAAGAAAGATGGCAAAAAATGCACATAAATATTGTATTTTAAGAGCATTAATTATTGTAGGAGTATTGTTTATAACTACTGAGTCTGAGAAAGTACCATGTAGATTGAGAGAAAGCAGTACATTGTCTGACAGTCTTATGTATGGATTAATAGAGATTCAGCAGAGAAATTATTAGGAATTGTTGAGAGAAAAAGATATACTTACTGAATGGAAATGTATGCTTTTTGCTATATAGAAGTTAGAGTATGGAGAAACGTAATTGAGTTGCTGATTTGAAAACAAGAATTAATTTACTTATTCCAGTGACAGTTTTTCTGTTCTTCCTATTCCATAATACTGTTATATTTGAAATGTCTTTAGTTCTTCAATTGTGAAAGTGTAATGCCATTTTAGATGTAGTCTTGGAAACAAAAAGCCTGATAAAATATTTATTTGAACTCAAATGACTGAAACACCAAGTTCTTTTTCATTGTGAGCTAGATTGTGAGAAACATTTTAATGCAATATAATATTTAGTACATTCTGAGAAAGTTTATTTTGAGCAGAATGAGTATTCTGAAGTTTCAGAGTAAATTGTATGCAGTTATACACAAGCATAGCACATCAGAACTAAAGGAAGTAATCTATAGGCTTCAGGATACTCAGTTGGGAATAAGGACTCCAATATTCTTAATACTGATGATTCAAAAATTACATCTTCTTTGACTCAATACTTACCTATAAGAAATAAGAATTTTGAAGTGTATTTTTTATATGCTTCGGTCGCATTTGAAAGATATACTGACACTGTACATCACATACTTTTGAATGATTATTCACTCGTATCTTCCATGTTTTAGACAGGAGTGTTCTGGCTAACTGCATCCATATATCTCAGAAATGTACTTTATATGGTTCTTATCCTCCTGTGCTACAAAGTGGAACAGGCCCAGTCATGACTTTCTTTGCTTTGGTTGCCCATTATGGAAGATCAAATTTTTCAAACCTCAGTATGTATATATCCATAGTCATGCAGATCACATGCTCTGTAACTCTACCTAATTTTTGTCATAGCTCTGAACACCATTGTTCATGGAAAAATAATATGAAGAATAGTAATGATATAGAAGGACCATTGGGATACTAGGAAGATTTACAGTTTAGCTTATCAAATGATAGGTTGATGTGACTAACAAAAGTCTGTAAAATTATGTGGTTGGTTTATGTTGTACTGTAAAGAGGGCAGGCAGTGGGAAAGCAAAAGTAATTAACATACTATCAAAAACCTGGTATTGAACATTATCCAAAACAATGATATTTTTCATGACTTTCCTTCTGAGCATTTGGAGACACAGGAGTTGATAAGTGGGTTTGTAAAAATTGTTTTCAAGAGCACAAAAGTGCACTACCCTTTACTTCTGTCAGTATGTGTAAAAAGAAGACAAACACAGTGAAAATCAAGGAATCCTGCAGAATGAATAAAACATTGATATTGCTTGTTTGTTAATGTTATTAATGCATAATTTGAACAAAATTTGTGCAGAAAATTCGTATGTATAAAGTTCTTTTCTAATGCAAGAAATAGTCCACTTCAGAAGCTTGGGTTCAATGACAATCTCAATTTTAAGCATCTAGCAGTAGTATTTCTGAAATAATTAAACACAGAGATATCTGGCAGAACTTGGTAAATTGTGTCATGAATGGCTGTATAGTTTATAAAATCATTCAACTATTGCTCAAATTTTCCATCTTTGGAGTTACAATCCATTCTTTCAAAGAGTATTCATGCAAAAAATATAAGAACAAATAAATCAAATGATAATAGACCACTAGAATGAAAAATGTATCTGAGAACCTTTTTACATAAAACATTTTACATGCAACATATTGCCATGTAAAATTATTGACTGGCATCTTTCATTTTCGCTTTAATTTCTACTGGAAGTGTAAAATAAAAATTACTTCGCTGAATCTCAACTAAGTTGCAATTGTATTTTTTCATTCTAATAAAAATGAATAAATGACAGGTCCCATTCTTTTAGGCATAAAAAATACAGAAGTGGAGGATTTGGATTCAGGCATGAAAAATTTCACCTCAGATTAAATACAGCGCGGACAGTATGAAGAAGGGGAGCTCGTAAGAGAAGTAGTATTAGTAACATGTTTTGCAGTTAAGACTTAGTAATAAAGAGATCAGCAAAAAAAAAATAATAATCAAAAGTAAATAAGGAGAAAAGCTCCATAAGGTGCATTGGAACAGTTAGGACCTGACAGAAACCAATGCTAGGAAGTCTGAATGAGCTTCCAGTCATACTTGCTGGATTCTTTATCCTCCTGCTAGAAGCCACTTCTGGCTTCTTCCTGACTGTATTTCTCTTTCCAGACTTCCCACTAAGGTATGAAAAAGACTGCTGTGGATTTTAGTCCCTTTCTAAGTTATGTTGGAGGTGTCACCTTTGTATCCATTATTGAAGTGGAACAGTCAAGAGATATGAGGGACATCAGAACCAACAAAACAGATAAGAGCTCAAGATGGACTATCAATAAGTGGGGAAAAATAAAAATCATAACAAAAAAAGAAAAAAAAACAGGAAACTAGCTGGCAAAATAAGTTGTTAGGAATCTAAGAAATAGCTATTGTAGCTTGAAAGCTAATCATTTGTATCAAGAACAATAATGGCTAGAACTGCTGTACCAGAATATAGCCGTTTGGGATTGTATTTACTGGCATCCCAGCAATTTTGGTTTGAATCACTTAAAAAACTCCCTGTAATACATATGGACAAAACATTAAACTGAAACCACTTTATTATAATGAAATTGGTGTGTATATGCATTTCCGAGTGCCACAGGTGCACAGTCAATTGTTTTCTCATTCACTGTTAAGCTCAAATTCTTGTTTTCATTTAGTGTTTTTCTTAAATTTTTGTTCTCATGTAGTGTTTTTCTTTGCCATGCTACATTTCAGAACATTAATTAAAGGGCTGGAGGGAATGTAAACAAGTGGATTTATTTTAAACACAAAATTAAAAAGAAACAAGCTGTTAGAATCAGGTGTTTATTACAATTGCCTATCTATTTTGTAATTCTTATTAAATGCCAAGAAACAATGACACACGGCCACCTTAGAGGCCGGTGGAAAGGCTAAATGCTAAAGGTGAAACAAGTGGAGCTTGAAGTAAACAAAGTTAAGGCAAGGAAGGCCGAGTGGCCTAGAAGGAGACACAACATGAAGAATGATGGAAACAAAACCAAAAGAAACAAAATGATGCAAACAAAGATTTTAAAACAATCACAATAACATCTGAATGCAATGAAATAAAATTAACTGGATAAATAGAAAACTAATGGTGACTGATTCTGATCAGAAATGGTGTTGGTGAATTGAAAAATAAAAAACATGCTTCATGCACAGGAACAAGTTTGTATTTTCGTTAGACAATGAAGGTACATCTGCTTAATTCTTTCATATCCTTAGGTGTTCACTTTCATAAATAGAAAATAAGTGTACTTATTTTAGAAGTTTAGTGAAGGAAATGTAAAGGAAATGGTTGATACACTTAAGTTGGCATGCATGTGACAGAATGAATAGGGAGAAGATTAGATGAAAACCTTCCTCACTATCAAATATTAGGATTAACTGCTTATATGGAGCTCCTTTTTTTAAATAGCAGAACCTTCACAGGTGCTTAAAATGACCAGCAAAAACAAAGTAGACATAGGAAATAAAGAAATGCTTAAGAAATGCATTTCTACAAGAAACTAATATTCTTTACAACTATTCATTAAAACTACTGAACTGTTAAGGAAATAGTTTTAGACAAGAATCTAGCAATTTGCAGACAGGATCCATATTTGCAGACAGAAGTGACACACACTGGGTTACTTCAAAATAAAATAATGCATTAACATAAAGTGTTTCTAAAGAAATATTAAACTTTTTTTCTCTAGGTCGCTCTATTCAATGTTAAAGATCTTCTTTAATTATTGAGTCAGCTTTTCAGTTTATCTAATACCAGAAATAAAGCTTTCTCCATTAATCAATTTCTATAATAAATTATCTAGTTGATAGGATGATGAAAGTGTTGTTACAAGCGCTTATTGTGACAATGAGTTCCCTCACCAGTTGTGGTGAGAGATGTATCACAGTAATAAGCAATGAAAGACCTTGCCACATTTTTAAAGCTGCTGTTGGAGGGCCAGCCTGTGCAGTGAGGCAAAGAACAAGAGATATGATCCCTTGCTAATGGCTGAGAGAATGGGAAAGCTGGGTGTTGCTATTGTCTGGAGGAGCCTGCCTGCAGCTTGTTGTGAAAGTTCCCTCCTTAAGAATAAACACTTTGCTTTGGGCAATCAGTTTTATTGAATCTAAATGTATTTTTGTCAGGGTGACTTAGCAGTACAAGTAAGCCACGTATAAAGTCTGTCTGCAAACCTATTCAGAGGGCTGCTGACAATCCTAACCTTACGAAGTCATCTGAAGTTTAGTTTTCCCAAGACTCCACTGGGAGCTTGATTCATCTGTGTACATAAATCCACGGAACAGGCAGATTTTGCTCTTTGTGCCACGCTCAAAGATTCTGTTTGTCCTTAATGGGAACTGGTATTCTTTCCCTTTTCTCTAAACTTATATTTTTTAGCTGAAGAGAGAATGTTATGTCTGTTACCTTATTTTCTCTAGAGATTTCTCCAGTGGTTATTTCTTGGCAGGCCCTTGGAAGGCAGAACCTATAGCTATTGGTTCATTTGAATATCAAAATGCCACTAAGGAGAGCCCCTTTCCCCCCTGTCCACCTTTACAGCTCCACCAACACGACAAGGTCTGTTAAAAATCACAGAAAGACCAAAAATGACAGCAGCAACAAATATTCAGAAAAATATAAACAAACTAAATGCATGTCAAAAACAGACCACTAACCCAAACACATGACTTACAAGCATGATATAGGTCACTACTATGACTTCCATCAGGAGCATAAATCAGACTAATATAGTTTGGAGTAAATAAACACTCAAAATATACAATGGAATGTGTGATAAGATAAAATATAAACAGCACAAGGATACATTTTTGTTAGATGGTAATAGATACTGAAAATTCATAGCCAACATTCACTGAAAATGTTTCTTATGTACTGAAAATACATAATTCATAGTAAAAGCAATGTTGGATTCTTTTGTATTTATGATAGTAACTGAAATATAAATATAGTACTGCCCACACAATGTCTCACATAGAACTTAGTATATATGTTGTGGGTGTTAATGCTATGAGTGTGGAAGAGAACATAATATTTTGTTGACTTGTTTGGCTATAAATCCAGTGGCAGAATTTATATGGTAGAAAAATGTTTTTCAGAGCAAGTCATAAACTGCATAGATTTTATCCATGATGTACTTGATGTTTGAAAATAACTCTTCAGCTGTTGCCAGAAAACATTTATTTGCCTTGTAAATACTATTTGTTAATAAATATGTAGGTAGGACATACAGGGATGTTTTACTGCCCTATGTTTTGCTTCCAATAATGCCACGGGGTTTACACTGATTAACTTGTAATCCGAACCTTTCTTGGGAACAAAGTAGGTTGTTCAATGGTCTGGGGAAATAAAGCTTCAGTCATGAAGGAAAATAAATTTTCTTCAGTCATGCTCTACTGAAAGTGGCTGGTTTCTTAACATTCTGAAAAACAGAAGATGAAAATTGTCTTCTTTCTTGGATGATTAACAAACCAAAAACACTGGATGTAGACTAAATTTTTCTTCTAAAAAGCATGCATAATTGTGGAAGAGCCTGGGTTCTACTGAAGTGTCAGTTTTTTTATCCTTCATTTCCTGAGGAAAGAAATCAAGAAAGTTTGGGACTGGATGCCTAGGAGTTGTGACGAGAAGAAAAATTGGTGAAGATATTGAGCTGAGTCATTTTTTCCTTAAAAATATTTTTTTTCTTAAGAAGATTTGTCTTATTTAGAAACCAGACTTTTGAGTACTTGGAGCCATCATTTCAGGCATGAATTTGTATACAGTGTTGTAAAAACACAACAGATTTTTTTTTTTAATTTATAGTATATAAAAAGCCTATATAAATGAGATTCTGTCTTGCCTCTCATTTCCCCCACCGTTACTTACTTCTCCATCTTCAATGCTCATTGTCTGACCACTTCGGAAAGACAGTTTTGACTCCTACCTTAAGGTTTGGACAATACATATAGCCTTTTCCTCAGTGTTGCAGGGAGAGAATTCTCCCGATGCCATGGAGGAAAGCACTGTAGGTGCACTGGGTTAAGGCATTATTACAAGTTAGCATAGATTGCTATACATTTAAAAATGTGTTTTCTTTAGAAGAATGTAATTATTTCGGGTATTATTTTGGGTAGTAATTGAACAACACGTTCAAATTAAATAAAAAAAGTTGAAATTAGAACTATGATGTATTTCTTCTTCTATTTATACTTAGAAAAGTTTTTACCCCATAATCTTAACAGATAAGTTGGTATAGACGGCAAGCAGAGACTCTTTCAATTATTCCAGAAGGGAAGACTTCATCTGCAATATCATGAACATTGTACATCCTCACTGTAAAACAGATTGAAAATAACGTGTGTTCTAAGCCATACTTTTCTCTATCTGTCTATTTAATTCCTTATTGGTCATAGTAGAGGAAGATCCAGAAGAAGAAAAGGAGAAAAAGAATGTTTTTGTCAAATTTTCACAAGTCAATAAATATACTTTGCAAAAATTTGACCTTCATATGTACTGCATAGCACAAGTTAATGGGAATATTAACAATAATTACAGGTATTGTTCAATCAGTTCTTATTTTCAGGAAAACCTGCATCAGAAGGCAGTCACAGACATCTTATTCTTTCTTGCTGAGGGAAAATATCTAGTATCACATTGTAAGAAGGAGGTCTGAAATCAAACAAACATAAATCAGCAAATATCAGAGATGTTAAAATTAGACTACTATTTCACAGGAGAAATGGATTTTGTTATAAAATTTTATTTTTGGCAGCATGACATTACTGAAGAATTAAAGTTCACTTATGGCTCAGATTTCCAGTTCTAAAAACTTCCTATGAATTTCTATTATTAAGACTTGTGTCTTGTATATCATTCTGCTAGAGTGCTACATAGGCACGTAAGAATACTCTGCTTTATGTGCCAGTATGATGGATGATTTGATAAGCCGGTCAGATATGATGGAGAATGTACTGTAAAAATTCTTAGCTAGGAAGAATAGCTATCTAGAAAGTATACGCATACTAGGAAGTATGAATTTTCAAATTTCTTTTAGTTTCTTTGTGATTACTTACATCATTTTTTGTACAGAAGGAACTTGTAAGGATAAAATAATAGTATTGTTTCCTCAAAACACAGACTCTTACTTTATTGACAATAAAACAAAAATATGGATTTTTGCCAGATTAAACAGCTGCAGAATGCTGAAAGTATTACAGTATCAGTATTAAAAAGTGTAAGGAGATATGTAAGTCTCTTAATTCTTTTTCTCATTACATCTATATTATCTGAGAGAAGTGGATTCTTTGATTATCGTACCATAGAATGGTTTGGATTGGAAGGGACCTTAGAGATCATCTTGCTCCAACCCCCCTGCTATGGGCAAGGACACTTCCCACCAGACAGCAGTTGCCCGAAGCTCCACCCAGCCTGGCCTTGAATACTTCCAGGGAGGGGGCATCCACAGCTTCTCTGAGCAACCTGTTCCAGCGTCTTACCACTCCCACAGTGAAGAATTTCTTCCTTATATCTAGTTTAAATCTACCCTCTTCCAGTTCGTAGCCATTACCCCTAGTCCTATCATTACATGCCCTTGTTAAAAGTCCCTCCTCAGATTTCCTGTAGGCCCCCTTCAAGTACAGGAAGACTGCTATAAGGTCCCCCGGAAGCCAATTATTATTGAACTGCTCTAGTATAAGCCTTCAGCTTGCCCAAGTCTGGTAGATAAATTTCTGGTAGATGCTTTACTGCATCTTCTAGAATAAAATGCTGCTTTTTTACAGCCATTGCTGTGGTTTCCTGTAACAAAATCTTTTTCAAAATATATCTACTGGATACGGATTATAAGAAGTATGTACAATTTTTTAGGTAGAACAAATAAAAGCAATAATTGGAGGAAGATGGAATTTCAAACCTCAGGCTTTTTCCTAAGAATTAATGAGTGATGGAAATAGAAAATTGAATTTCCAGGTGAATTTAGACTTCAAAAACATGCTGGAGTGCAGAAAGATATTATCAGATTCCTCTCTTATACTGATTCACTGTTGCTGAAAGCTGTTGTCATTAGTATGAATTCCCTGTTTGCATGCATATATGAGATGTAGGTATCCTGTTCACTTGATTTTTTTTTAAGGTCCTTAGGGAGTCTGCAGTGAACCAGGATAAGCAAAATGAAGTTATATCTCATCTTAAAATCTGACAGGACTAGAAAATAAAACCAAGAAGGAACGTTCTAGCTCTAGCCATTACTAGCCAAGGCTAGGAATAGAAAACAAAATCTTATAGAAGTTATAATAAGTGTTCCTCTCATAGATATTTCTTACAAGATGTAGGCAAACGCCTAAAACAAGGAGGATAATCCCAAATTGTCCTACAGGAAGAAGAAGAAGAAAACACTGTGAGATTTAACTACTTTGTGTGAATAGATGAATCTGCACGGTGTCAGTGAAAATAAGTATATAACTGTAACAGTTGCAAACAAATTAATTTTAGCACACTTCCATTCTCAAATGTACTGCACATAGTCAAAACTCTTTAAATACAGCACAGTAATTGACGTATACCTAAATAAAGTCTGAATTTAGCACCACTAAAATGGCAAAATGTTCAACATGTCACAGTCCAAGTCATTCACAGCTACAGATGAAACAACTTAATTAATCTTCTTTTTTGACTTACTGCTACACTTTCAACAAAAGCTTTGCCTCTAGATTTACTATTAAATAAAATCTTTTTAAATACTCCTGTTTTATGAAGGACTTCGCACCTTAACAGAAAATCTCAGGCTAAATTCCTCACTGGTGTGCCAGGACTGATGTGCAGACTCAAGATTTCTTTTATTTTTTTATTTTTCATACATTGGAAGCATAAACAGTTTAAGTTACTGCTTAAAGCATCCTTTAACACCTGTAGGTGTTAAAGAATTCGTGAATTAAGTGAATTAGATGTTTTCAAGATGTTATCAGTGTACATGAGATTAAACACAACTTTCTTGCGTTAAAAATTGAAATCTCTGGATATTTGCCTTACTTCTGATGTTCTGCTGCTCCATTTGATCAAGTCTATACTTTGAGGATGATGGACATTAAACGATAGCAGAGCGGTTGAAAAAGTCATTGATGCTGTTAGAAGTACAAGGTCCTGTGCTCCTGTAAAAATGTGTCACTCTTAAAGTGCCCTGTGTAAAACAACTTTTCCTTACAGAACAGATTTGTGCGCACTCTTTGCACAGAAAGCAAGCTTTTATGGTTTTGATTTTTGTTTTTTTTGTTGTTGTTGTTTGTTTTATTGTTTTTAAGTGAGAACTGATCTGCTTCTTTTTATACCCAATAGAGAAAGATTACTTCTTTCAATGTTATTGAAATATGTGGAATGATGTATAATCAATTCATATTTTTCCTGACTATGATTTCCCCATGTTGAAGATAAATTGATATTTCATAGTAAACTTCTAATTGTTATTTTTATTTTCTTTCATTAAGTGGCTTGGTGTTAATTGACAAGCTATTTGCTACCATGGGGATTTTTATATTTTAAAACAAAAAGTTATGAGCTGATATTTAATATTACTAGGAAATTGCTTAAAAATAAAAACAGTTAGTCCTTGTGGTCACTGGGATTATGAAGAATAAAGGGAAAAAATTGAGTTTCTGTGACAGTACTAGCAACAGAATGTGCATTTGAAAACATAAGACTATTCATCAGATAGGAAATGTAGAGAATACTCTTGTCTGTGGCAGAAAGATTTGGTAGTAGCAAATCAAGTATGTCTCCCATACAATCCAATTATATTTTATGGAATTAGTTTCTGTGGATTTAGCAAACATTCTTTATACCCAGAAATCAAAAGGATGTGTCTTTTCTCCAGTTATGGTTGCTTTTCAAGATCCAAAAAGTGGCATTGCAAATTCAGCTGGAAGATTTCCTTAGAAAACGAGAATATGAACGGCACATCTAATCTTAGTCCCCTCTTCTCTTTGCCCTAATGCAAGCTTATCTTCTGGAGAAGCAAAAGTGACGAGAGCATCACAGTAAATTTCTACTTTTCGTTCCTGCAGTTCAGAACTTCTTAGAGAGTGTCACAGGCCTGCAAAGTCTCATAGGTGCCTCTGTCTCAAATACTCTCAAATAAAAGCAAAAGAGAGAACTCAGCTTCTGGAAATCCATACTCAGGCAAGAAAGGAAGCCTTCTGCTGAGCTTGACTTTTCCAAAGAACCCTAAAGCCCTTAGGAATATCAGCTCCCGAATCCTTGGAAAAAAACTAGTTTTCCTGTTTGCCTTCACCAGATATAATCAGTAATAATGATACTTTCTAGTACTTTGAAACTGTCTTTGAGTCTTGTTCAGCTGTTCAAGTCCACCCAGAAATCTTCCTTGGTGCTACTATATCTTGCTAAACTTTTGGTGATGATCTACAAAATCAGAGCCTTGCACCTCTTCAATGGTATCATCAGGCACCATTTTCACTTAGTACCCTCTTAATATTATACTAGCCTTCAGGTTCACAGCAGGAAGCTAGACTGGGGCCATCATCTGCTATCAGATCATGTCCTCCTGAACCCAGTGAGAGATCTCAGATGCTTTGATCCTGGTATCTCATCACCAATTTCCACTGCCAGATGTGGAGTTTAAGCAGTCAGGGATACCAGTGATACATGTTCTCCCCTGATCATCTTTGAAAATCTGCACTAGTTTTCTTGGATGTAATGAGAAGAAGATGGAGATGTTGGAAAATAATCTTTCTTGCTGAGAAATGCTTACTTATTTTTCCTTATCTCCTTACTGTCTCTGAACTTCCTTCTCCTGATCTGTCTTAGAAGTTAAAACCTCTACAGTGCAGAGGATTGCTACAGGGCAATGACAAATATTTTCAAATGGTAATTTCCTTCTAACCAATTTGAAAGAGAGATAGTACGCTAAATTAGTCCAAAATGAATGTCTGCATTTTTGTGTCCTGTCACACATCTTGCCAACAGTGCAAGCAAAGGAACAGATATATACCACTTACTTTTAATGATACAAATTTTCATGAAAGCATGTATGCATTCACCCCAGTTTTGTTCTCCAGGACATACTTGCTATGCTGAAGGCCTCTCTTGGAATGCTAAACCAAGGGTCCTTTGTCAAATAAACCAGGTTTTCAGGGAGGCATATTCCTGGTGTCTTTTTCACTATCTTGAAATCTCTACTAGAAATGATTGCTTCTTCTAGCACACAGACAGACTTTCTTCGCTGGGACAGCTGGGCAAGATTTCCATTGTGCACATATATTGTGTGGCCACCTGAGTCCAAGTCACACCTTCAGCAGCCCCATGATGTCTATAAAACAGCCAAAGTTAGGATGACTTCTTTGGAGAGTTGTATGTCCTTTGTATGTTACTTCTTGTAGGGTAACTGTTTAGTGTCACTTATTGTAAGAATGTACATGTGGACTATCTCATAAGAAATGCAGGTATTTTAACAGTAAACAGGGATTTAAAAGTTGAGTAGACTTCATATGCCTTTGTCTTCAATCTATTTTTTCTCCTTTTTTGGAAACAAGTTTTTATGGAGAGATGCAGAAATAACAGATATGCATATACTATACACTGAGCGGTAGAAAGGTTAACACTGCATACACTTCACAAACAGCAAACAAATCTTTCTGATTTCACCTAACCAGGAGAAGAATACTCACTGCATACCTGTGTTGATTACACATCCTGAAAAACATCTCCTAGCTGGAAGAAACTTGATCAGCAAACTAAATAAGAATGCCTGGTGAGACCAACAGTGTACTATGTTTTACTCTGCAGTAAAACAATACTTCGTAACCAGATCTGTCTTGCCCACTTACCATAGAGACAGCTTACACTGGAACATGAATATTTGCATCTATTGCATGAGGAAAACAACAACAACAACAACAACAAAAATCCCACCAGTTTAATTACTGAGAAAATGTGAATAACTGATGTTTCGCATTATGAATACTGCATTTTAATATTAAAAAAGGCTGACAATCTTAAAGAGATTGGTGAGAAACTTCACAGTTGTTACATTGATTGCCTTTTTGAATAAATATCTACTTAAAAATTCGTTGACTCCTGAATGCATGAAATAAAGTTAGATTTTATTTCACCATGGTAGCCTGAAAACTGTTTTTCTTGTGCTAGGCTGAAAATTAAAATTCTGACTGGTACAAAGCTCACCCCTGAAATCTTTTTATTCTTTTTTTTTTTATGGAGGGGAAGGGGGGATAGCAGGGAAGGGGTCATGTTGAGTTCTGAATATATTTCCATCAATCTTCCGAAGCTCCTTAACTGCTTATCTTTTTTCCATTTCCAACCATACTATTGCTCTTTTATTTGATGCTTCTGTTTCTCAACATTGATAAGGAAGAGATGGTTTTGTAATGAAAGACAAATTGTTAATCTAAAATAGTATCTCTTATCCCCAGTTATCCAGCTTTTAATTTGTAAGCAATAAATGTGTGGGGTTTTTTGATAAAAAAGAATTAACAAAATATAAATTCTTTACTGTTGATGTCCAGTTTAGAAGCAGCAGATGAAACAAAACAAGCAGGAAAAGAATTTATATATATATATATATATAAAGCAAAATATTAGTATCACAAACAAATCCAGCTTCATGGACATCATTATTACAATTATTGACGTATACTCTCTGATTATATTCAGGGGCAATGTGTAACTACTTTAAAATGTAGTATGTGTAGTATATTGCAATTGAGTAAAACAAATGTGCCTGTTTCACATATGTAGAAAAGATTCATAAGAGTAATAACTTTGGGGGGGGCAGGAGATTTGACCTATCGACACCATCTCAGACATTTAAATTCATTTCATCATAAACTAAAAATTACACTATTTTCAGCATAGAACGGAAAAAAACTCTCAACTGGGTAAACAGTCCTCTATCAGTGAGACAACAGACGGTATTTGAAAAACCTAATAAAATATTTAAAAAAAACCCAAAAACTAGACATATCTGTTGCAAAACCAGTGCTACTAATGATGAGGGAAAAAGTAAAATAGGATTTGTAAGAGCCACTTGAATTTGAAATTAAAAAAAAAAAAATCCAAGGCAAGGTACAAACAATGAAAGCCTGTTAAACAGAGAGGTAGATGCTTTAGGACAATGTGAGATAACAATATTTATCCTGAATAAAACTTTGCTTTCCATAGGAGCTAATTCTAAGTAAAAGATAGGAGTAAGCACATTTCACAAAACAGTGGAAGCAAGGAAAATTGGATGGTTCATTTCACTATTATTTTAACAACTACCCTGGTAGCTAAGACTGTTATTGAATAGCTGTGGGAAACCCAAACTCTTTTTTATTTCTCTGCCTGAGCATATTTGAACATATTCTGCCCAGACGGTTATCCCACAATCTGACAATTAGGCTCTTATTTGATATTTCAATCTAGTCTCAGTGTAATTCTGTTTTCTCAAGAGAGTACGGAAAGGATGTGAAGTGCATCTTTCTTAGAGAGTAAGACTTTGCTTTCAGCTACTATAATACTTTCTTTAGATAGCTGTCAATCTCTCTTCAATGTTAGCAAAAATTAATGTCTAATTCACAAGTAAGTTTGGAGAGTCTAAAGCAAAAAATTGTGTCCATTAATGATCCACAAACCTAGCCTGTTGCCATGGTGCCATTGGTGAAACAAAGGAAAGCTAAAATTTTTGGAAGCATGTCCTTTTATTTTCTGAATTCTTCACTTGTTGTAGGAAAGAAGACTGGTTCTAGATTATAACATTTTTTCTATTTAGAGAAGCTATGTATTTATACATACATACATGTAGCAACACATTATACATACATATATACACACATGACATATTAATTCATGCAATATGAATGTATGTAGCAATAGTATATATGGCAATATATTTTATGTAAAAATATATATACACACACCTTTATATGTGCATATACTGCTATATCTTTGTGGAGGTCTTGGTAAGTTAGTGCCAGCTCATTAACGCCTGCAATATTCACTTATATCCTTAGTAATTGATTGGTTTCTGAGCACCCATGTAACCACCTGCATAGTAATTGTCTGACTAATGACTCATCTGTTCTTAAACTCCCATCTGCAAGTCTTTTCAGTTTTCAAGATTAGGAAAGAAACTCTCACAAGATCTAGAATCATCACAGAGGTTGCTACTTTCCAGCTCATTTGTTACCTTCAGGAGCATAAACTTATTACAAATAAATAAATTTTAAGAACAAAGTTTACCAGTGTCCTGCTGGCTTTTTGCTGTTTATATTTACTGCTATTTTATTCCAATGCACAGTTGTCCTTATTTCTTAAAGATGGAGTCTCGTGACCTTGTTGCTTTCAGAAGTAGTCCCTCTATTGCAGCAGCTCTGCTGCTTCGCTGCCACGGAGAATTCTACAAGAAGTAACCCTAACAGAAAAGATAAAAAAAAAAAAAAAAGTA
>WBMW01004213.1:129319-287910 GCA_013396635.1 Penelope pileata
AAAAAAAAGTAGGGACAGTTTTCACTAAAACGAGTACAGACTACTAAATCAGTCCAAGAATTCATGCAGCTGTGAATCCAAAAGCTGCTATGTGGAGCGAAGTGAGAGTACTTGTCATAGAAAAAGACTGGGAGAAAGGAAGAAGGCACTAGCGGTTCTGTTGAGAGGTCTTACATTAATTTAAATTGACTGTTAAATTTCACTCAAAGTTTTTGGATTTTTCTACCAATATGCTTCAGTCCATCATCCAGTGCTGAAATTTAAACTGCTATTTTCCTGATTCTTCATGAACACACTTCAGTTATGAACTGATAGAGCATTAAATGGATAGAGTACTCTTGTAGTACATTATGCCACACTTTTTTGGTTGCATCTTATGTGTATAACAAGTACTTCTGTTTATGTGAGATACAGCATTCAAACCTGGACAGGTTGTGCAACTGTCAGTTTAACAGATGTGAAATGGAAATAATGTCTCCTGTCTTCAGACTTCTGGGGGCAAAGAAAGGCCTAAGAGAAGGGGAGTAACTGGTCAACTAAGAAATTATGTATCTGAGATCATTCGTTCTCACTGTATAGTATAATAAATCTGATTTACTCAGTTCTAGAGTTTGCAAATGCCACTGTCATTACACAAGAAACATGGTGACTACATTTCTACATTTGGCCTAGACAGTGTTTAAAAAATTCAATATCTTGTGTTTCTCCTTAGTATCTATTTCTAAGTAAGTAGCTGATAAGTAAGCATAAGAATTCATCTTGCTCCATGTAGCTGTACATCAGTTAGAGAATCACTAAGACAACAGAGCACAAGTTTTCATGTTTGAAATATCATTAATGTCTGCTAAAAACTGATGAACTGTTTTGTGAACACTGCATAGGTGTGCAGTTCACCAAAAGTCATATATAATTAAATTTTTGAAACTATTAGGAAAGTGCCTGCAGGATGTTTTCCTCTCCATACATCAGTTTGTGGGAAAATACAGTTGTATTTTGATGCTTTTTTAAATATGAAATGTAGTTAAAATCCTACCATGAGACTCCTTCCTACCAAAGAGCTGCAATTGCCACTAGGGGCTGATTTATAGTTCGAAGTCTAAGGGAATGTAGTTTGTGGCTCTTGAAGAGTTAATTAGAGAGCACCAGAGTTATTCTTCTCTCTTATTTAGATAACAATTTGACACCTTTATAAATTCATGAGCTGAAATTTCTCTGCACAAATACACAATATCTTATTTTTCATTCAGCACGGTTTCCAGTTTCCAGTGCCCTGTCTGACTTTGTTCATAGGTTGGAAAGTGGTGTGATGCATCATTTATGTCGTCTTCCACCTTTATTGACTGATTGCCTCCTTTGCTGTCAATCATTTCATTACATTCTGTCAAAAATAATGTGAAAAAATTTAGCTATTTATGTGGCTGAAGTGCATTAACCTCTAAACAAGTGCTTGAGACAGAAGTCAGGAAGAATGGTTAGCTAAAGTCATTTCATTTATGGCAAAAACCTGAATAGAAGTCAGATGCTTGCATCTAATTGACAAAGTGATAAGTATTCCTCGTTTGATTGAAAGAGGAAAGACTATTATCAACAGTCATTAAGGGGTTCAATTTAATATGGTGTGATCCACAGCTTTATGTAAGATAGTCATGAAAGGCTGTTGTTTGACCAGATCATAGAACCAACTAATCACCTATCTCTTCCTCAAATCCAGAAGTACTATATTGAAATACCAACTAGCCCATAGCAGATAAAATGTCAGAGAGCAGTAAGTTCAAGGCTGCTCCTCAAGAGAAGAGTCAGGAGCTGACAGTGAGCACAGAAGAGAGTCCTCGCCAACCAGAGCACTTCAGCTAGGTTAGTGCTGGTAACAGGCTCCATCAACATCCTTTTACCCTTAGATAAAAAGTGATCCAGGGTCCATCCAGGAAGTTCAGTTAAGAACAGCAAGAGACTCCATTGGAGGAAAGGCTACAATGTGGGTCCAAGGTTCATCAAGAAGGCAGAGCCAAAAACAGGATGCAGGCACAGCTACGGCAGAGCAGGCCAGGTCTGGGAACCTAGACCCAAGCTTCAAATTACTAGGCAAAGCAAAAGCCACATGTGCAAGTAAAGCAAAACAAAAAATTTAATTTGCTACTTCCATTGGCCCGCAGGTGTTCAGCCACTTCCAGGAAAGCAGGGCTCGTCACAGATGGTGGTTCCTTCAGAAGAAAAACGTCATCACTCTGAATGTCCCTCCCATCATCTTTCTTTCAGCTTTTATTGCTGAGCATGACAGCATATACTACAGTCTTTGGATCTGTGTCAGCACATAAACAAACAAAAAAATCAGTGTGTTATCCCCACTATTTTTATCAAAAATCCAAAATGTAACATAATGTGAGCCTTGGCAAAGAAAATTAACTCTCTCCCAGCCAAAAACGTGTTAAGTGTGAGGCTATACTGAGATAGTTGATCTGTTTTCTGTGGGATGTATTATATTGCTATCAAGGCTCAATCATTGGGGTTATACAGACATATCCGAGGATATAACTTTAAAGTAACATGTTTCAAACTATTAGTTTATCATTGCATTATTACTTAAACTATCATGTATATTCACTATCTTATACCTTTATCACCTGTGGAGAATAATGGGTTGTGTTTATCAAGTGTAAGTTGTCACTGAAGAAGGCTGGTAGAATGGTTAGGGAATAAAACACATGGGTTACAGAATCACAGAATAATCTACATTGGAAAGGACCTCTGAGGGATCATCCGTTTGCTCAAGCAGGTCTAATTAGATCAAGTTGCAAAGGACCATCCCAAATAGAGTCTTGGACATCTCTAAGGATGAAGATTCAAAAGATATTCAACATCCTGATCACCTGTTGCGGTATTTGACTATTTTTGTGGTAAAAATAAATGAACTAATAACGAATTGAAATTTCCCACACAAAACATTCCATGTTGTGTCCATTGTTTCTCATCTTATCGTTGTGCACCTCTGAGAAGAGTCTAGTTCTGTCTTCTCTATCCTATTTGCAGACAGCAATTAAGTTTCCCCTTAACCTTCTCTTCTATAGGCTGTACAAACCCAATTCTGTCACCTTCTCCTCATATTGCATATTGTCCCTGTGGCCATCTATGTGGTCTTCCATTGGCATTTTTCCAGCATGCCCATATCTTTCTTATACTGAGGAGTCCAAAACCAGGAAACCAGACAGAGTACAAAGACAAAATTTGGCAAGTGCTGAAGAGAAGGCATGGATCAGTTTCCTGGGACTGCTGACCATGTTTCTGCTAATACAGTCAAGGATGCAGCTGCCTTATTTGCAGCAAGGGTGCATACTTCGTTGCCCACCAGGAGTCTTCCTCTGCTATTTTCTGCACAGCTACTTCACAGAAGTACATATAGAAGCCCTTCTTGTTATTGTCAGTATCTCTTGCCAAATGCAACTTCAGGAAGGCTTTGGCTTTCCTAAATATGTCTCTACATGCTCAGGAAACATGGGCAATTCTGAAGAACACTTTATAAACAGAACTAAAAGCAGGTACATCTGAGACATAAGCAGAACCTGAAGGCTCTGGCCTAAGCTTAAATAGAACCCCTCTTGAGAAGGGGCTCATGAAGAACATGAGGCTGTTAAGCCTAATAGTGCCCTCAGAGCCCTGTTAAATACATTTAAGAATATAGTACTCTAGTTAGAATTCACCTTTTTCAAAGCATAATCTGTCATTATTCAGTTTCCTGTACTACAGCCCCCAGGCAGATAAATATCCTGTGAAAGTCAGTAGTAATCGTGCTAGTAGCAGGTCTGGAGCTCAAGACTTAAGAAAAATGGTTTATATGTTGTGATCTAAAACATTTCAAACTTGCTTATTTCATTGTTTGAAGTTATTTGTAGAGTTCAAATGACAAAGAGCAAAAGTTAAAATTTAAATCAGTAAATCTGATGTCTCTGTGAGATAAGAAGGTAGAAGTTGGAAAGTGTCTGTATTTGATTTTGTTTGGTAGAATGGGCAGTATCAAAATATTATATCAAACAATGAGTGATTAGCAAATAACCCCAAACTTTTATATCCACTATTATTAACAACAGAAATAAATTTTCATGTGAAATGTTCTATTCCTGTGCTCTCCACACTTATATTCACTCATAGTGAAGTTAATCTTTGCTGAAACATGCAGAACCCTAATAAATTTTGAAATGTGGCATTATGTAGGGGTCCAAATTCTTGGTTTCTTTCCTGAGGACTTATGCGGTAGATTTTGAAAGGCACATAAAATCTCTTGAATTGTATGCGAAATTCATTCACAAAACATTCCACAAAATATTCCACCTCCACAGATTGCCTATATTGTAAAGTTAATCATTTCAGTTATAGAATAAGAAAAAAACATTGTAACATTGTTCATGTCCTAGCAACTTATTGGAAGAAAACAAATACAAATATATAAAATTGTGAAAACTTTTTTTTGTGAAAATTACTATTAAAAACTAAAGAGAGAACTAAAACTTTAAAAAGCTATAAAACAAGAGGAGACATGAGTAAGACCAAAAAAAAAAAGCAACATACACTTATTTTTAATAATTCAGTATTAGATATTTCATTGTTTTAAATTATTAAATCATCCTCTTAATCTTTCCTCATTTGTGTCTGCTGTTTATTTATCATCACAAATCTGTGATTTAACAGATGCTTTAATGAAACCAAAGCTTTTACCAATTTATTAAAGTTCAATGTGGATTTGTGTACAATGTTTCAGAAAAACTTCCAAATTAGATGACTTCAGAAACTGACATATTTTTGTCAAAATATCTGCTTGAGTGATGTGCAATGCATGCCCTGTAGCTGGGAAAGGTCAGACAAAACTTGAGGACATTTTAACATTGCTCAACAAAAGACTTGCCCGAGATGAGAGGCTCATAGGAAGAAAACAGCACTTTAAAAATCTGGAAATTGAATACCAGATCTAGATCCTTTCTATATCCACTGAATCATGCTGTCTTCCAGTGTCTGTAGAGCATAGTTGGCAGATAAGGAAATGAGGATACAGAAAGCTAATGAACAGAAGAAGAGATTATGTTTTCCTCCCATCAACTAAGCAATGCTACCTCATTTATCTCAAGACTCAGAAGCAGAATATCAAAACACAGACTTTTAATTGCAACAATTAAAATAGTTTGTAAATGAAAGACGGATGTTATTGAGATTATTCTAGCTTGTCTGTGTGTTTGCTTCTTAATGTGAGTCATGAAGTATAGTTGTGAATGCTCTGGAGGTATGTATCATGGAGACATTTTCTGGACAAGCTGAATAGCCCAGCAGCTTGCCCTGGAGCCTTGAGGCATTGAGGACCATGAGTTCAACTGTCGTGTTAGAGTATCTTTTTTCACATTTCTCTGAAGATAACGAAAACTAGGTACAAGAACATCATCAAGCTGTGGGTAATTATTTTTGGTGACTTGCAGAAGATATTACAGAGAAACAGCTATTCTGGCTTAATGTGAGATTTCTTGTGGAAAGAAGTAGCGGATTGGAATAGCTATTGAAATAGTGTAGCTATTGACAGCTACAAGCTGTTCAGAAGGGACAGGCAAGGAAGGAGGGGAGGAGGCATTGCTATATATATCAGGGAAGGAATAGAATGTGAAGAGTTGTCCCGAAAGAATAGTCACAAGTAAGTTGAAAGCCTATGGGTGACAGTTAGAGACCATGGCAACAAAGGGAGCCGTGTGGTTGGTGTCTACTACAGGCCACTTGATCAAGCAGAGCCTGTTGATAAAGCCTTCTACCTCCTTCTGCAGGAGGCATCGAGATCACAGGCTCTCATTCTTCTGGGGGACTTCAGCCACTCATAGGTCTGCTGGAAAAGTAACACGGCAAGCTGCAGGCAATCCAGGAGGGTCCTGGAATGCATTGAGGATAACTTCTTGGGACAAGAAGTTATCCATCTCACCAGGAGGGATGCTGTACTGGCTTGCTCACCAATGCAGATGAACTGATTGGTAGCGTCAGGATGGGAGACTGCCTGGGCTGTAGCGATCATGTAATGGTGGAGTTCACACTCCTGAGGGATATCAAACAGTCAAAGAGTATTTTATATGCATTTTAGAGCCTCTAGTGTCCTCTAATATGAGGACACTACATTTTAGGAAAGCTAATTTTCAGATCTTCAGCGAGTTAGGCAACAAAACCTCCTGGGAAACTGTCCTCATGGACAAGGGTGTACAGCAGAGCTGGCAGATCTTTAAGGAAGCTTTCTGCAGACCACAAAACTCTCCATATGCAGGTGTAGGAAGCCAGGAAAGGAGGGCAAGAGATCGACATGGCTGAACTGGGACCTACTGTTCAAACTGGAGAGCAAGAAGAAAATGAACAGACAGTGGATGCAAGGACAGGTACTATGGGAAGAGTGTAAGGAAGCTGCTAGGCAGTGTAGGGATGGGGTCAGGAAAGCCAAGGCCCAGCTCAAACTAAACTTGGCAAGGGATGCCAAGAAACAGGTACCTTAACCAGAAGAGGAAAGTCCAAGAGGGTGTACACCCCTCTAGTGAGCAATACAGGAAGGCTGGCAACAAGGCACAAGGAGAAGGCGGACATACTTCACAACTTCTTTGCCTCAGTCTTCTCTGACAATTGCTTGTCACACAACACTTAAACAAATGGTTCAGAAGGAGGGGACGGGGGAAGCAATGTTCCTCCCACCATGAGTGAAGATCAGATTCATGACTACCTGAGGAACCTGAACATCCACAGGTCTATGGGTCCCAATGAGATGCATCCCAGACTCCTGAGGGAATTGGCCGATGTAGTTGCCAAGCCACTCTCAATGATATTTGAAAAATCATGGCAGTCAGATGAAGTCCCTGGTGACTGAAAAAAAGGCAATATCACACCCATTTTTAAGAAGGGTGGAAAAGATAACCTCAGAAACTACCAACCTGTCAGTCTCACCTGTGTGCTGGAAAAGATCATGGAGCAGATACTCCTGGAAGCTATGCTAATGTGCATGGAAGACAGGGACGTGATACAAGACAACCAGCATGGCTTCACCAAGAGCAAGTCCTGCCTGACCAATCTAGTGGTTTCCTGTAATGATGTAAGTGCATCAACGGACAATGGAAGAGCCACGGATGTCATTTATCTGGACTTCACTAAGGCCTTTGACACAGTACCTCACAACATCCTTCCCTCCAAACTGGAAAGATACAGATTTGATGGCTGGACTGTTTGATGGACCAAGAATTAGCTGCAGGATCAAACCCAGAGAGTGGTGGTCAATGGCTCAATGCCTGGATGGAGATCAGGGATGAGTGGTGTCCCTCAGGGGTCAGTGCTGGAACCGATGCTCTTAAATATCTTCATCAATGACATCAGCAGTGGGATCGAGTGCACTCTCAGCAAGTTTGAGGATGATACCAAGCTGTGTGGTAGGACTGACACACCTGAGGGACAGGATGTCATCCAAAGAGACCTAAACAGTCTTGAGCAGTGGGCCCAGAAGAACCTCATGAGGTTCAACAAAGCTGAGTGCAAGGTCTTGCACCTGGGTCATGGAACCTCAACTATCAATACAAGCTGGGGGATGAGAGGATTGGTCACAGCCCTTCTGAAAAGGACTTGGGGGTACTGGTGGATGGCAAGCTGGACATGAGCCAGAAATGTGCCCTCACAGCCCAGAAAGCCAGCCATATCCTGGGCTGCATCAAAAGAAGCATGGCCAGCAGGTTGAGGGAGGTGAACCTGTCCCTCTGCTCTGCTCTGGTGAGACCTCACCTGGAGTACTGCATTCAGATGTGGAGTCCTCAGCACAGGAGAGACATGGACCTGTTGGAGCACCTCCAGCGGAGGGCCACAAAAATGATCCAAGGGATGGAACACCTCCCCTATGAGAACAGACTGAGAGAGCTGAGGCTGTTCAGCCGAGAAGAGAAGGCTTCAAGGTGACCTGATAGCAGCCTTTCAGTGTCTAAAGGGGGGCTGCAAGCAAGAGGGGGACAGACTCTCTAGCAGAGTCTACTTCTTCTTTAGAAGAGTCTGTGATGATAGGACAAGGGGAAATGATTTCTAAGTAAAAGAGAGGAGGTTTAGGTTGGATATAAAGGAAAAGTTTTTTACAGTAAGGGTAGTGAAGCTCTGGAACAGGTTGCCCAAAGATGTGGTAGAAGCCCCATCCCTGGAGACATTCAAAGTCAGACTGGACCAAGTTTTGAGCACCCTGATCCAGCTGTAGATGTCCCTGTACATTGCAGGGGAGTTGGATTAGGTGACCTTTAAAGGTCCTTTCCAACTCTAAGGATTCTGTGATTCTAACACTAACGTATAAGTTCCTACAGTGCAAAACTGGCAAGAGGTGTCCTCAGCAAGGGTTCCTGGTGGTGCATGCAATGTTGGAAAATGATGATATTGTCAGGTTACCACAGGCTTCTTTTTTCCCTTTGCTCTTACTGAGAGGACACTGTTTACCTGGTTTTATACCTTATTCATCAGTATTTTTATAATCAATCATAATCTCTTTCTACTTTTCAACAGTAATCATACCGCCATAGATGTCACTCCATTAGGCTGTCTTTTTCATTACATTTTCCTGTAGACATGCTGGGCTCTCACGTTAAAATGGCATCTGACATCAGATGCCATCAGATCATACTAAGATGCCAACCAAATAGAGGAGGAGATCACAAGAAAGTCACAATTTGAAAAGATACAAAATTCAGATCTCCAGTCATTCCTAGTAATTGGACTGACTTCAGACCTACTGTCTTAGAATAGGTAAATACGACAAAATAGTAAACTTTTGCAGCTTAAACTCTAGTGGCTATGCCTACTTAAGGGCTATTTCAGAGAGCAATGAAACAACACAAACAGTTAACTGTGAGTGATGTCTGTATGTCAGAAAAAGAAGTGTGAAGAAGAGGTGACCACAGCAAGACATCAGAACCATCTGTTCCTTTCATTTTGAGTGAAATGAAGCTTATGTTGAAAAAAAATGTAATCTGTAGACTTGCTCAGACAACTAAGCTGTGCATTTCGAAAAGGTAAAAGGTGGGTTACACTATAAAAGGTCATCATTTAGACAAGCACAGGATGAATAAGCACACCTGAGCAAAGTAAAAAGTAACTGAGACCTCGTGTTAACAAATTGCAGAAGCAGAATTTTCTTAGGACTAACTGGTGACAAAGGCATGCTGCTGAAATGCTCTGCATACATTCAAAGGATTACACTGTGTTCTATTACCTACATTATTAACATTACTGTATTATTAACTGCAGCTGCGTATACATAAATGCTTATTCCTGTTATTAACTATAGGTTTGGGGTTTTTTTGTTGTTGTCATGGGTTCTTTTCTGTTTTGGGTGTTAATTATCATATATTTTCTTCCCACAAACTGACAATTTTCCACTTGATTCCATTGCCAGATTGTAATTGTTTTACTAAACAAAAGCAGTAATGAGAAGGATATATTTGGTATTCCAGCTTTTATCATTTTTTCTCCTAAGTGCTAGTCCTTGGGATTGTATTGGAAAGGGATTGATGCAGAATTTAAAAAATAGTTTCACATAAAATTATGGAAAATCTATATATTACCTCACACTTCCACACATGAGGTTAAAGTAAGACAAAGAAACAGAAATTCAGTACTTCAAATGTAATGGAATGCTGTTTCGGTTTGACAGGAAACTGACATCATTTTCATTTGTTGCTATAGAAATCGAATATTTTCATAGGACAGCATCTGAGATTATAGCACTATCCTTCAATTTACCTTCAAATCACTTTCCTATCATTGATTTAAAAATGGCTATTCCTCATAATTCCTCATTTCCTAATCTGTAAAATGAGAATAGTACTATTCTACTCTGCAGAGGTTTCATGTCAAATGCTTGAACAAAAAGGTAGTATTGGTGATATAATTATCTTGTGTAGGTAAATTTTGGTGGAAGAGTTATAAATATTTGTAGTCTGGAGATACAACTGTCTGAGTACAGCATCTGGAGAAATCTCAATATGAAAATAGGAAAAATTTGTTTAGGTGATATATGCAGCTGTAACTATGACTATTAGGATGAGTTTTTTAAAAGGAGCATTTAGGATGAATATCAATAAAAGTTCTCTCTGAGAATGAGACTGGAGTCTGGCATACTTTCAAATTACATCAATGGAAAGTCGTCTTGTTAGATAATTGAATTAAAAGTAATGAAAAAAATTGTATATCACAGTGTTGCATTATTTGTTTGGATAGCAAATGTAAAATCTCTCTACAATTCTAATTGCTATGCTTTTTGTCTTCTTCTGAGAGAGAAAAAGAGGAGTAAGGGACTTGTTCTATCTTCCGCCACTCAATATTATGACATTAAAAAATGACCAAAAGTATTCTCTACTCATAATTCACCTTGAAACTTTGAGATGTTTCAATCACAATAAAGCAAATATTTTATGTTAACATTATGCTTTTATTTTTTATTTGGGTATTTGAAATCATGAATGTTATGTGAAAAGATCTGAGACTTTCCTTGAAGCCTTCTCCATGGAAATTTTCAGTAACATAAAAAACATTTTCAGTTCTGCACTTTTATCTTAAAGATATATAATTTTTTGTTGTGGTGGTTATTTTGCATATTCGGTTACAGCAAAGAATGCCAACTTTCTATTTGATTACTATTCAGCGAAAAAAAAAAGTGTATCACAAAGAGAAAGAAAAAGCATCTGTAATAATCAATGTATCAAAACCTTGGTCACTAAACTGTATAAAATCCATATTTATATAGTAAAATTTATATGGATTTCTCAGTGTTCTTCACCAACAAATCATATGGAATTACAGGAAGAAATAGTAATGCAACTCAAATAAAGCCATTTTTTAAATGACAGATTGCCATTTCACTTGTGAAAATGTTCCAAAAATCAACTCAGTGAACATTTGCTGGAAGCAAGAATTTCATCCAAGATCCCAGCAGAGAAATGCTGTTTCAAACCATTATTTTCTTTGCTCAGTGACTGAAGTAAAAAATGAACATGTGCTGAAGGAGAGGACACGCAAACTCATGGAAGAGGAGTCTAAACACACCTTCTAAGCAGATATACATCATGTCCACCACAAAAGAGTCCTGAACAAAAAATCATTGGAGAGAATGGTAGGGAGACACGTCACATACACTTGTCAATATCCTTCCCTAGATTTCCAGTTATGATGTTTTATTTTGAAAACAATCAACATGGGTCTGACTCAGGATGACATTTATTATATTTACTCCTCTTGATGCTTCCAATGACTGTTTACATCTACACTGGTAAATAAAACAAGATCAAGAGGCATAACTTCGCTGTTTATATGTGCTTTATAACTTCAGTTTGGTACCTGTGGCTCTAAAACTACAGCTATTTTGTGTAAATTTTTCCTTTTCTGTTCAAAGGTCCTAATGGTTATTTCGTAGCCTGTCCAGGTCTTATTTTCATAGAGTTGAAGAGATATGCGTATACCCACATTTGTGACTCAGGCATGTTAAGGAGGCCTTTATGTCATTAAGCCTGATGGGTACAGAACTGGAGGAGCATGGAAAGTGGAGGCAGCCACATCTGGCACAGGGTTGTCCATTCTGCCAGTTAGAGTCAGGCCCAAGCAGGCTCAGTGCAGCACTATTGTTACATTACCTCAGACACTTGCAGCCAAAGAGCACAGCAACACAGGATGCAGACAAGCAGCTTGAGATCCCAGCCCTTCCATTGCACAGAAGCAGAAAATTTCTGGTCTCACAGAAACAGGCAGTGGTGACCACACTGCCTTATCTGGAAACTGTGCCTATAATTAAAAACACTAAACGGTGCCTGATCCAGAAGAGATTGGGGCTGTCCCAAATGCTGTGGATTATTTTTCACAAGCATAGTTGAAATCTATGTTATGCCAGTGGAGAGAAACATAGGCTTCTTCTCTACCCATTGTTCCTGGAAAGCTGCTTAATATAAGATTTATGTTCCCACCTTAGTAATAGCAACATTAATCTTCATAGGTATGGACTGTATACATAGCAAGAATAATAATTATGAAAAAGCATTTCTCCTCATAGCTACTATCCATCTTATCTCTTAGTCCATAAGTCACCACTCATAATTCAAGGCTGCTAAATCAAAATGTTCTGAAGGTCAAAATGCCTCTATTAACTCCACTTTTTTTAGGGACAAATCACTGTTTTCCCTAACATGTTTTATGTCTGTAACAGTACTTAATTACTGGTCTTTTCAATTTAAGATTGTTGTTCATCTCAGGTGTTTGAACACTTTTGAGAGGTTTTGAGATAACTCAATCAGAGAGAAACAATCCAGGTGCAGGTGATATAAACTAAATATTTCTTGTTTATCCAGTGCTGTAAGCCGTGCTTGGAAAGCAGATGTAAAATGCTTGCAAACTCTTCAGTGACAGAGCTTGCAGTATTTTCTCCTTCTGTTATTTACCCAGTACACTGAGTGCTTAAGCACAATCAGTAACCTTTGTCTTCAGCTTCCATCAGCATCTGAACTTTTTAGGATTGAGGTTTCTTCTTAGATATGCATCATTCTTGTTAAACTTGGCAAAATAATTTTCTTCCATAGAAAGTGTGCTGTTCCCTGGACTGTTCTTAACAGATGTTATAGGTGTTGATAAAAGCACTGTTTCTTCTTTAAAAGCAGCTTACAGCTTAAGCTGTTCTTAAACTGCAAGGTACAGAGCATCTCCAAAGAATTAGCATGTGGGGGAGGTAGAAATTTTTTATTTTTTATTTTTTGTTTATTAAAGCTGAAAATATTCTGCAAGGTGATTACAGTTCTTCACTCTAACTGCAAATGATGAGTTAAATTACTTCACTTACTTTAATTGCTTAGGACTCAGTGGAAGATTCATCTAATCTTTCAACTGATTAGAGCATTTTGCTAATTAAAGACTTCTATCTTAAAAATATTTTTCCTCCAAAGTTATTAAATTGATGTGATTTACAAAATAGTTTGATGTATACAGTAAAAATACCTTCTAAAAGAAATACATAATGATTGCCTACTTATGGCAGGTTAAAATTATAATTTATTAACATTATATGATGATGAACTATTATCTAGCTATTTAATTTGTCTAATTGAGTTTGTGATCTATTTCATTAATCATTTGGGGTCTGAGTGATCAGAGAAACTCATATAAAACCTAGTCTCAGTCTAAAATAGGCTGATTAGATCAAGGGTTAAGTCAGCCTGAACCTACACTATTGCTTACTGTTTCAAAGTAGTTCACTACAATTTACTTTTGTTTTCGTAAGTATAGATTTTTGGCTAAAATTAGTCACACTGGTTCATTTTTTTTTCTTTTGAAAAATGTGTAATGTGGATGTTTGCAGTTGAGCATGAAAATTCTCTTTTAAATAATGCAAAAACAAAGTGAATGCTTGGACTTATCCATAGGTACCGTGGATAAGTATAGATCAGATGCACTACTGCCTGTACTTTGTTTTCATGTGCCTAATGCTACAGAAAACATGTCAGACAGAGGAAAAATGAAGTATATTGGAGAACTGTATTTCTGTTATTACTATTTCCTACTTGGTAGAATTCCTGAAAAAGACAGCCAGGTCTTGTGAGTCATTTAGAAACACACTGTAATCTAATATACATCTCTAGCTGATAATGAAAAGCAAAAATCTGACAACCGAGTCAGATTTGCAACAGAATTCAAATTAAACATATAGAGCTTTAATGACATCCACTGAAGTAGCTAAAGAATTAACCTAGCAATATACAACATGTAAAGAAGTATTTTTCTTCCACTAACAAGAAAACTATGATGAGTCTTGCTACAATACTCTCAAGATAGTTAATTTTTAACTAGTTCAAATATAATTTACAATGCATAATTTACTGTTTCAAGGACCATATGTGTGAAACGCCAAAAAATCCACTGCTAATAAGCTTGGTTGTGTTACAGGCATGAAGATACTGTTTATCTTTACTAGCTTGTGAATAATTCATAAGTGAACAAGAACTTTTAAAAATCAGCTTATGGATCACAGATTTCTTTAAAATATTTTCAGAAAATATTTGTTTTCTATACTGTTTGACTCTGTGATCTACAAACTGCTCTTTCAAAGCTTAAAGGTATTCTGAAGGACTATGCATAAAGAATGTGAAATGACAGTGAAACCTTGATAAGAAATTATGGCCTTCACTAAAGTTTTTACGCTTCACTTGTGCTCCGAATTCAAAGGATTTACATAGAACAGAATGTCCAATGCATCATGTTCATCTCATTTTTGGAGGTTCACTGCTGCCTGAAATTCATGACTGTAATCAGCTGCTTCCCTCTTCTCTCAGCACTGAAGTTGAGGTGTCCAGCCACTAAAGTCGTCAAAAAACTAGGTTTTTGTTTCAGATGAAAATTGTGGACTTAATCCCTATCTTGGTTTCAATTTGAATCAAACCAAAAGCAGATTTTTTTCTAAGATATCCTCTACACCAGAAGGAATTATTCAGCTACTCACTGATATTTAAGCAGTTTTAACAAATAAATACATACTGTAAATTTTAGCAATCTGAAAGTTAACAACAGTATTAAATGTGAATTTCCTTAAGTAGACATAGAGTTATGTGGAATCTTGGGCTCTAGAGTAACCTTTCAGGATGATAGCCTAAAGCAATAAACCTGGAAAGATAATTTTATTTCAAGCTTTGTAGCAATTGATACACAAGGCCCCATCACTTTAGAATGAGACTCAAATTATTCACATCCTCATCAATCCTATGAAAGGAGAGTCTCCCAAAGCTGCACTGCATTACTACAGCCTGTCTCCCATTTTGTTGCTCCTTGTGGTTGGTGGTAATCACAAAGATTGGCACCATGTTTGCTGGTGAGTAGCAATGAAGTTTGGCCTCGATTTGCATTTCATTCCATGAGATAAATGAGACATAATTTAGTATGAAGGAAAAGACACTGAAAAGCTAGCAAGTTTTGTGTCTTATCATCCCATTTTATGTCCAAAACCATCAGATATTCACTACCACAGCATCAACCAATACATTACTTCATGTAGCAGGGAGGAATGCACTTGAGAGTTTGGCAGAAGCCTTGAAACTAAGAGACATGGCCTTGTGAGGTTCAAAGGTTCCTGGAGGTGCAGACTCTTAAGTCACTGGCTACCACACTTAGCATCTGTATCTCAGAAACATGGCCCTGTAATCCTAGCGCCTATCTGGACTCAAACTGGGAGAACTGTGTATGGCAAAAGCTTTTCAAATCCAAAGAATTTTGGAAAAAAGGTATTCAAAAATCTTGGTATGGTTGGACACTCTAATGTAGAAAGCTGCTTACCTAAACCAGCTATGCTTTGGTCTTACAGGTGGTAAACATGGAAGGAATACTGCTCTTGAAGATTTGATGCCATTTTAGAGTGCAACTAACAGAATTATTTTCACAGACAAGGCTTACTCTACTGATAAAACTTATCTACACAGTAGTGGGGCAGGTTCGCATTCTTCTATCTCCAGAGTGAAAGAAGGGAAAGACTTGCTCTTGTTCTCTTCTACATCCTACCAGTTTTATTCAGATATTATCTTGATATTCATGTGTTTTATATCTGAATATTGCTTGTAATATATGGGAGAAGGCAACAAATTATTTTGCTTAGTGCGTGGTTATTTAATTAATTAAAGAATTTATTACAATTGTACATAACCATGTTATTTAGTTGTATAATTGCTGCTGCAGTGTTAGTTCAGGACAAATTAATGTGGATAATGTGCAATATGTTTTTTTAATTATTTTTCAGATTTTTATCTATTACCAAGGACTATCCATAATATTTCTCACGTTAATTAATTACATAGAAATGGTGTTAGAGTGGTACTGAAGTTCCTAAGTAGTTCTTCAGAGAGCTTACTTTTCTTTCTATAATTTCTTTTTTTGTGTGAAGTGAAAAAGAAATTTAATGGATTTTAACATGATGACAAATGCCCTGGCACTCATCCTTAATAATTACTATAACTGTTAACAGTGTAAAGCAACAATTCTGCTTCAGATGATCACTGTAATTGTACACAGCCACCTTTTTTTTTAATATCAGGCATGATCTGAGAGCTAATAACTGCAAGAGCAGTGACTCTTGAATCTCTTACTCTCCAACAGCTTAGCATAATATCATAAATCATTTTTTTTCCTATAAGGAGTAATCTATTCAATGATGTTAGTGGGATGAGATTTCAAGAGGAAAGGCTATCAGTGGTAACCTGTATGTAAAGGAAATGTTAGAGGTTGCTATGACTCTACAGGAAATACTAGGTAAGCACTGTCACTCTTACTTCAGGTTGTACTATATTTAGTGGATAAGGAATGAGGAAATAATAAATAGCAAGGCAAGGAACTGGCTGCAGTAGAAGTTTTAATTCCATTTTCAGTGTGGTGTAAAATAAAGCATTTCATTGCTATTACATGATCCTTTTTCTCTACTTCTTTTTTTGTCATTATACAATCTCTTTGACTTCTTCAAGTCTTAAGGCAGAGGATCTGGTGTAATACCTCCCGTATTAATGAGTGCAAACCCCTAGACTTTTTGGCTACCATCTATTCCTGTTCTTTGGGTCCTCCAAATGTATTACGTACTTATCTGTCTAGACGCCTAAGACTGAAAGCTGAATTCACAGAAACTCCATTCAGCTCATTTCTGGCCTGAAAAGTTAAAAGGCATCTCACTGTTTAAACTTAAATTCACTACCATGACTAGAAATTTTCCTTACCTGAGAGGTCTGGCTGCTTCCTGAGATGACAAATGGTGTGTTTTATATTCTCTTCTTTCATTCTATATCTCAGTGGTTGTAACATTTGTCCAAAATATACCCAGATCTTCTTATCTGACAGAAAGGTCCTTTCACCTAGGCTATGTAGTCATGATCATCTCTTTCTAATTTTTGTGTCCAGAACTACCAGTAAAGATGGTAGTTGTAAGACTATAGAACACATAACTGTGTCCATAAAGCTATATAACTAAAATAAGTGACCTTATAACCTTATAAGTGAGGTGTTACTTAATATCAGCTAATCGGTGGTTGCCAGAAACACGTAAGAGAGATAATTTCTGTATAGCTGCTGTTTTACATTTTTCTCTCATCTGCCATCTCAAGCTAATATAAACAGCAAATTAAACTAAGTGGTCATTTGGCCTGCCTTTTTATGGTGATTCTTCTTATTTTGTAATACTATGGTATATTTGTTTGCTTCTCGGAAAAGCAATAGGGAAAGAGTTTTCCTACTCTCTGATGAGGGCTTGCAGGTTTGTGGTTGGTGGGCTCCGAGCGAATAACATTGCTGCATTTCCACCTTCCCTGTTTTAATGATGTCTTGCCAAATCTATTCACCAGATAGAATCAACAGCAGTCTTCAAGGTACTACAAGGCAATATGTTGGGGTGGCACTTTGTATGTACTTTTCAGTAAAGCAGCTGTTTCCCATCAATTAGAGCAGAGGTGGTATACAAGTGGTATAGAGACCAAGTTCCTTGACATGTCTCCCAGCTATTTAACACACAGACTAGTACTTGCTTCTGTGATGGCGTGCTTGTATAGTACCATCAGAACCATTTATCCCCCAAAAAATGATAAAAGATACAGAAGAGATCCCTGATGATCTGGGGCAATCACTGGTAATAATAAATTCTGATGGACAGTTCAACATTGCCTTTCCATCTTGTATTGCTCTACCAGCTTTGCTTGCCAGATTGTACTTGCCTTTGTCTGTCTGCCGTAGAATCACTTAGATTGGAAAAGATCTTCAAGATCAGCAAGTTGAATAACCAACCTGACCTACTAAGTCCCATCACTAAACCATATAGTTCAGTGATGCAACTATGTGCTTCTTTCCAGGGATATGGATGCCACCACTTCCCTGAGCGGCCAGTTTCAGTGGGCTTGTCCACTCTCTCTGTGAAGGAATTCTTCCTAATATGCAATCTGAACCTCCTCTGGCACAACTTTCCTCGCATTCTATCCCTTGTCACCAGAGAAAAAAGATGAACATGAGGATACATGTCAGAAGTTTATTGGAAGAAATTTTTCCGTTTTATCTCTGCAGTGCTAGAAAAGGGTTCTTTGGCCCAACTAGCTTAACTGACTTTGCTCATTTCAAGTTTAAAACAGTACATCAAATATCTAGACTGTCTTTTATTTCCATTAAGATGAGTCTCAGTGTTGCAGTAATGTATTTGCTTGGACCACACTGCTTTTTTCTGCCTTTGAGTGTCACCATTTCTGAAAGGCTTCGTCTTTTTTCTGTCTTAGAAGCATCACTTTTTAAATGTACTATGTACTTACTGAAAGGTAGAGAGCAAATACCTTCTAAAACCACAGAACACTGCAAGGACAGAATTAATTTTGTCTCTTTCTAAAAGGTATTCACCTGGACCTGCAGATTAAGCAGCCTGTGTATCTTCTTTTCTGTCCCAAGACAAACTGAGCAGGGTGCATGGGACATGGTGGGGCATTATTTGGGATAGTAAGAACATTATGAGAAAATTTCTAGTGTAATTTATTTTTTTCAGCTGATGACAACTAATGTTAGTCCTGAAATCAATGCATTGATTATGTGGTGAATTAACCTTAATGCAATGTGTATGTCACAAGGAAGTATTTAACACAAAATTAAAATCAGCTTTATTCTAAAAACAACAGTTTGTATTTCTCAACCTACTCTATTTAATTACAAATTACCTCTGAAATGTATGGATTTCTTTGAAAAGCAATGCCCTTCCCTCACTGGTGCATATTCAAAGTGAATTATAGCAGCCAATGTTTCAATTAGCACTTAATATTTTTAACTGGTTTGTCAATTTACGTTATTGTATTTTTCATCGGTAGTCATTACTCAACTGATTTCTATTCCCATCTATTTTAACAAAATAAAAACAAAGGTTTATACGATGTGCTGATACGGTTTCTTCTCTCTGCACCCAGAGGAGATGTCATCTAAGACACTGAGAGCAAGGCATTTGAATGTGTAAATGTTTTGTCAAACTAGATTTTAAACATTTTTTTCAGAAATTGATTTTACATTGAATTCTGTGTTGGTTTCAAAAGTTTCTTTTGAGGCTTTTTTAAGGCCACAACATTCAGTTGTCGAGTATAAAACATATATATTAATATAAGTTCCAGACACTTCTCTTGCTTAAGATTATCCCACAATAATTCATAGTCCACAGTTGAGGTAGATGGTTTTGTAACTGTTCACATAAATGTATGTAAGTCACTAGTAAGGTCATTTATGTTACTTTGAATCTATAATTATTACAATTACTGGATATTAGAAGCTAAAACTAAGACTATATTTTCTTTATCAAATGAATGTAGTGGGTCAGCTCATTTTTCAGACTATTAGAATTCTGTGATATTTTACATAATTATTTTTGTTTGCTCTGCGTAAAAAGGAATATACGCACCCACAGAGAAACTATAAATAGAAAACAAAAAGCACATAAAAGGGAAATGCACTATTATAGTTTTCAGCCTCAGTCACCTGACATCTTAAAGGAGCTCTGAAAAGGAAAATAAACACAGAGCACTTAGATTTGAAGAACATATTGTCAGGGTGTTTAGAATTCTTTTCCTGCTGCTTTATTTACCTTAATCAGCTAACAGTGTGTCAGTATCATTACCAGCTAGTTTCAGCGGGGCTCACAGCTCTGCAAAGGCTGAAATAACTAATGCTGCTGGTTTATACTGGGATTTGGCATTCTTAAAGAACAGCTGATTCTTTCACCAGCAATATATTTACCAACCCGGTCCCTTTCCTGGATGAAACTGGTAAGTCTAGTATTTTCTGTGAAAGCTGCTGCAGTATCTTGTTCAGCAGGTGAAGCACACGCTGCATCACAAGTCTGGTTTTACTTCCAGTCCATCTGGCTAAACCAAAGGTTAAGCAGTGCAGGGTTATATTCCCAAACATCCCTCTACACACAGACTTTCCACGTGGCTGTATCAACTACTTCAGCATCAGTGCTATTTGGAGGTCTTCAGGTTCTCATGTATTTATTAATATTATACTTGACATCCAACTTAGCATTCACTGATGTCTTCACCTGTTCTCCCAGCACAAAGAGGAGTACTGGAGTGTTCTCTGCTCCCAGAGATCTGCCACTTCATAACTGTGTTTCCTTTCTGCTGTCATCAACCTTGTCAGAGCAGAAATGGTCCTTTACTGTACTGAGTTCCTTCCTCTCCAGTGCCAGAGAGCATGAACACATCTTTTCTTTTATCTGTTCATGATGATATATAGCCATACAGCAACACTATCAAGCAGAGGTCAAGACAGCAACCACCTTTCTTTAAAGGTCATTTAGTGCAACAATATAGTTCTCCTCTTCCTTTCCTTAGTCCTGTTAGGTTTAGCTCAGAAATCCTGGACTGGAGTTAAAGGGCATTTGCCCATATTATTCACTATCAGCAGCCAGTGCAAGTCTCTTAGCTCGATATTTTTGGCTCATCCTAAAATCCAGTAAGGACAACTTTTCTGTGGATGATTCATTCTCTTCCCGGATTAGAAAAAGTCGTTGAATAGAACTTCATTAAGGAATTTCAAAACTGTTTCAGGATGTCTGTCTGGTCTGCCTCCTCTGTGAAAAAGCTGAATTCTGACATAGCTTAATAAATATAAAACCGTCCTATCTAGGACTCCATTTCTATCAGTAGAACATTTCTGGACCCAAATCATTTTTTGCATTATTGTCATTTCCAGATGCATCTCATGTGGGGAGCATGTAGCAGATCAATATGTATGAGTAGATCAACATGCTGGGCTATATTGCTTATTTTGTGTCTGCACCTTCCCTTTGATGCTGCTTCCTCTGATGATGACAACTATACCAGCCAAGAGGACAGATACTGCAAAATGTAGGATGTATTCTTTTGCCTTTCTCAAATTTCACAGGTCAGCTATCAAACAACAAGAGATTATGCTATTTGACAAATGTTCCCTGGACACCTCTTGCCCTTGCTTTGTCAGGTCTTTGAAAATTGCATTTCTCTTAGTCCCTATCATTCCTTGTCAGCTAGGGGAGAGCTAGGTTCTTTTGTTTCTCCCTCAACAGATTATGTTTCAGCAGTCACTCTATATTCATCCCTAAAGCAGTGTCAGATTTTCATCTTGTCCTGCTTCTTGATTAAGAGATTAATTAACCTTCACATTTATTTCTTTGTGCCTCCTGCTTTTATGTTTCATGTAGAATTTTTCCCTCAACATCAATAAGACAGTTATGTTTTGTCTGCACAGACGTAGGCATTTTAAAATATCCCTTTGGCCACATTTCCCACTGAAGGAGGAGTCTGTCGAGAGACCTGGCTTCCGGGAACAAACGCGACGAGCTCATAGAGTTTGCAGGTAAGTTCCACTTTATTGCGTTTCGGCAATACACTATATAACCCTTAGAAGTGCAAGCATTAGCAATCACGCGTGAAAGCATTTACCTAATTGGCTGTGCTGCCTTGAGCAGTTTCGTGATTGGTGATCACGCGCAGAGCACGCGCGTGTTCTGATTGGTTTGCAGTGCTTTTATCTCCCAAGCGATCAGTAGTCCCCGACTACCCCCCTGAATCTCTGAACTCTAGTTACCCTTTCAACCTTCACACAATTTTCTCCTCTAAGCCGCGTTTGGCTGCCCCTATCCCAACAGGAGTCAAGGCTATGTTCTCTGCATTTATTGGTTGCCAAGAAGATACCAAGCTACATCCAGATTATTTGTGAAACTGCAAAAGCTCCACATAATTCTGGTGGAAGGTCAAAGAGCATCCTGCTGGAGTAGGATTTGCATGGATTTGCAATGCCTGATATTTTAATCCTCAAAACTCTTGTGTGACTCATTATCTGTTGTTTCATCCACAATTTCAGTAGGCTCCATTTCATTTGCTAGCCATCCAGACAAGTACCACCGAAATTATCATCCACAAAACAGTAATTCAGATCCTTGGGTGGATGCTTTCTGGCAGTAAAACTGCTCAGAATTACAGCAAACAGATGGGGATTCAATGAAGAAAGAAATGCTTTTCCAAAGACTGTTTTTATTCAAGACATGTAATCCACACATATGTAAACCATCCCAGTCTTTCTTCTCTTCTGCGCTTCTTTACAGAAGAATACTTTTCAAAATAGTATCCTAAAGCTACCTCTCTTTTCTAATTGAAATATAATGATTCTTCCTTTCCTTTCCTTTTAGAAAGACATTGAGATGAATTTCAAAGATATTACATAGGCATTACTCTGCTACATAAAAGTAGTTGTGCCACTTTAAATCACTTGAGATGTAATTTTAACTAGATGGGAATGAGGCAAATGTTTGTTTGTACTTATGCACAATGAGGGTAGTCAATCTGGCTGATAGAGGAATTTTCCTGCAGTGACAGATACCATGTAAGTCATATGGATCTGTTGCAATACCTGAAAATATTGAAGTCTTCAAATTCCATTAACATTTACATGTCTAATAGGAAGAAAGATCAATAGCATTTTTACAGAAGGCATTCACTGTAGAACTAAAATTAATCACTGAAAATATAATTGCAGACAATCTTATTTGTGTTCTGGACAGCTAACTAGAAAGTTCAAGATATAGGTTAACAGTGCTTCCTTGTTCTACATCTATTTTAAAGGCTCTGACTGGAACTTGGAGGTATATGAGTTACATTTCAGGTAGGAGTATCTATACCTTATTCTGCATTGTATAATATTTTTATTTTCCTTTCCTTCTTTCCTCCCTTCTTTTTTTTTTCTCATTTCTTCCCTTCCTTCCTTCTTCATTTTCTCTCTCTCTTCCCTCATCCTTTCCTCCCCTCTGTCTTTCCTCTCTTCCTTCACATAGAAGCATTCTTCCCATAGATCATTTTTAATATACTTTCTCATAGATATTTATTTTCATATGCTCATTCTAAACATCATATAGATTTTCTTGGCCAATAAATAGTCTTGCTGTTCTCCTCCTAGTGAGGATATCAAACAGAAGTGTGTGCCATCCCCTATGCCCTCCAGTTTGAGAATGCTGAACAGGATGGACTTTCAATTGCTTTTGCCATTAGTACTAATCACATTTGCAAATAAAATCTGACTGGAAATCATCAAGTTACCAGGTATCAAGTGAGTTTCACACTGACATCCAGATCCCATCTTTAGATCTACATATATTAATCATGAATCACAAAAGTAAATTCCAAAAACATACTCTTCTCCTATACAAAGGAGAGAAGAGAATCATTTACGTGTAATTTTACCTGTAACATTTATTTAGCAGATGTAACCAACTTGGTAAACATAACTTTTTTTCAGAGGAACTGTCAGATTCATTAATACGATTTGAGACATCTGAGATATATAGTTGACTTTGTTTTTCTTTCTGCTGCAATGCCAATAAATGACTAGTGTTCAATAATTATTAATTAACATAAGTGAAGGAAAGATAAGGGTGGAGTGGACAGAGATTTCTGAAATGAGATTTAAACCTGGAAATCATCCTTTCTTGGTGGTATGAAGGTGGTTTTCCTTTTAATTTTTTCTAAACAAATTCAGGAGTTCTGGATGAAGTTCATTTCCAGAAAGAGACTTTAGAAATGGGAAGAAATATAAATTTTAAATCACAGAAGAAGGTTCTGATATCTTCAAAAATTTTGATCTGATACTTCTTGTAGACTGAAACTTAGATAATGTTTAAAAACAGTATGTGAACAATCAACATCAGGAAGAAACAGAAAATTAAACAATAATGAGAAAATCACTTTTTGGCCCTCTTAGATTTTAATACCATATCCTCAGTTGATTTGATGGTCACTGAAAGCATCAGTGCCTTTTTTATTTGTTGTTACTCTGAAAGGCAATGAGGAATTACCAAAATGTCTGCTGTACGTACTCTGATTTCTGATGTTTCATCGACTTTCCCTTCGCCAACATGCTTCTGGATACTGCTTTAGCACATTGAAACAGGTCTACTGCTTCTTTTTTTCTCATTCTTTAGGGAACTGGAGATAAATAATTTTCTGCATTATTTATCTCCAGTTCCCTAAAGGGAGGGGAGGTTGGAAGAGCAATGGACATCGCATTATTATGAGTAGAGTAGCATGCCTGCACCCCACAGTGTATGCTGAAGCAGGAACTACACAGCTGCTACCCCATCTCTCGGATCAGCTGTGCTCTCCCCTGATGGTCACTGCTTTGAGGCTGTACTCCGTGATAACACGAATCAGCTCTATTACCAGGCTAGACAGGACATGAATTACTGAATAGCAGAAGGCAATGGACAGAATCACAACGGCAAAATTGATGGTTATATAGCTAGCCTTACCACTTAATTTTATAGACTTTTTTAGAGGCCGCTTTATCCCTGTTGCCCCAAGATTATTTGTATACAAAATAAGACTAATGATTCTTTAAATCATTCCCATAAGTCTTTATGTTATTTTCAAACTGTTTTCATTATTGATTACCTTACATAAATGACAGCAGTGTCAAATTGTTTTTAACAATCTAATACTGTGGATTATGTAGTTGATTTTCCCTCCATTGTGTGTGAATTTCTTAGCTGAACTTCATTTGTGACCCATGATGTTAAATAAAAACTGCAGAGGAAAAAGAGTAGTATTTTACAAGCTGACAAATAATTTATCTGAATTTGAAAATTTTATTTTAATTGGCTACCATTTATTCTTCTGTTACGTCCTTAACATATTTAAACTAGTTTAAAATTGACATCATGCTATTCCATCGAGTATTTTAACACAAAAAAAAAAAAACTGAATAAAATTTTCTTCCTGTTATAGAGACAGTCAGCATTAGTATACTAGCAATTAAAACAGTGCTTTAGAAAGTAAATAATAATTAAACAAGCTAAGGGCAACAAGTAAAAATATCATATTTAATCCTTTCCCTGAAGTTTTGATAGATTAAACGTTTTTATTATTTTCAAGCTAATATGATAAGTAAACAAAGATAATACACAATGTGATGGTATGGTTGCAGTTTAAAGCTTAGCACTTTGATACAACTTGTGTTTGCAAAGGATTTTGGCTCAAACAAGCTTTTCTGAATTAGTATAACCCAGACTTTTTTTTTTTATTTACATTAAAAGGCTTGCAATAATTGTAAAATCAAAATATGTTATGAATCATTGCAAATTTATATGTTTTTTCATGGCTTTTTCCGTAGTGTCAACCAAATTTTCATTTATTAGCCCACAGGTATAAAGTCTCTGCATTTAACATAACTCTTCATTTAAGACAGTAACTTAATGCTAATGAACAGAAAAAACTTAATGATTTAACCTTTCTTCAAACGTCATAAACTTCAGCATAATTTTTCAGAAAATAAATGTAGCCTCTGTAAGATTTGGCTTCACTGAAATCAAAAGTAATTCCAAATTATCTTGGGAGATCCCTAGTCAAAAGAACTTTAAATTGAAGAATTTCTTGCCTGTGTTTCAGGCAAGTTTCAGTTTGAGTTACTCACATATACCACAAATCAGTATATTAAAACTATATATAAAATACATTGATAAGAGTTTCCTATAAAATATATTGATAAAAAGTTCATGTGAATTATTAATAATCATCATCATATTTTAATCATTTTTTGATGTTCAGCCTTCTTAATAGTCTTTTATGATCCTCTGCTCTGGAATTATTTTTGTTTATAAAATCATATGCTGTATTTTATGTAATTATAAATGTGCTCTTTACATTACTATTAGTATTGTCCCGTTTTACTTGTTTTGTTAAGAATCACAAATAATGCATTTTAGCTTCATAGGAATACCTGCAGACTGTATGTAATAAATGCAAAGCTATTTTAAACACTTAATCCAAGGGCTTGTATAGCCACATCTCCCACTGATTTTGACTATAAGTAAATAAATTCCTGTTGTATAATTTTTGAATGGAATTACAGGCAAATTTACTCCAAAAACATGTTTTTTGAAGGCAACAATAGGATTTAGTGTTGTCAGGTTTGTTACTGACTAATTGGTTTTAAAGAGAAATGAGAATGTGAGTAAAAGTCATATACACATCCTGGACCGTGCACAAAAATGCAATGTCAAAAGTGAATTGTTTTATTTCCCCAAGACAAGAGAAATTTTGAATGTTCCAAAGACATTTTCTTTTTACACATCCTCTAAATTCTTACTAGAAAACCCTGGAGTTTTGCATACACTGATTTCTGTTCAAGGAAAACTATTTTTGATTTTGTTTTCTTGCCAGAGGAGGGAAAGGGAATTTTCATTTATATTCATCAGGAAACATTAATAAATAAATTATACTCTCACAGACAATTTCAAATGTCAGTGCAGCTGCACTTAACATGAATCTACATTTACACTCTAAGAATTCTGTATTAGCAAATCCATGTAAAAATTCTAGTATTCCCAAATTGCTGCTTTGTTAAGTTTAGAGGAGTAGTTACATGCAGCATTATGATTAAGAGCATAGTAAACTTTTATGTAATAAACTGCCACAGTTTTATTGTTGACATATAGCATAGAAAATGTCTTTCTAGACAAGGAAGAGATACTGCAGAGTGAAAACAGCAGTGATCAAAACCTGTTATGGCACTGCCGCAAGATGCCCCAGTGACATCATACCTCTGCCTCAGCCAGAGAGAGCAGCCTCCCCATCAAATGCCGTGAGCTGCTCCCCTTCCTCATTCCCTTTCGGATATTCATCTTCACTTTCATTGCCTCTGCCGCCAAGACTGACATTGACTATCATAGTTCCAATGTGTTCTTCCTACTTACGTATCACTGAGTTAGTTAGTTATATACACCAAGCCGAGTGGTGCAGTTGATACATTAGAAGGAAGGGATGCCATCCAGAGGGACCTTGATAAACTCGAAAAGTGGGCCTGCATGAACCTAATGAAGTTCAACACAGCGAAGTGCAAGGTCTTGCAACTGGGTCGAAGTAATCCCAGATACATATACAAACTGGAAGAAGAGATCCTTGAGAGTAGCCCAGCTGAGAAAGACCTGGGGGCCCTGGTGGACGAAAAACTGAATATGAGCCAGCAGTGTGCTCTTACAGCTCGAAAGGCCAATGGTATCCTGGGCTCCATCAGGAGACGGGTGGCCAGCAGGGACAGGGAAGTGATTGTCCCTCTCTACTCTGCCCTCGTAAGGCCCCATCTGGAGTACTGGGTTCAGGTCTGGGGCCCCCAACACAGGAAGGACATGAAACTGTTGGAGAGGGTTCAGAGGAGGGCCACAAAGATGATCAGAGAGAGGGCTGGAGCACCTCTCCTATGAGGACAGACTGAGGGAGCTGGGCTTGTTCAGCATGGAAAGGAGAAGGCTGCGGGGGGACCTCATTGCAGCCTTCCAGGATTTAAAAGGAGATTATAAACAGGAGGGGAACCAACTTTTTACAAGGGTAGACAGTGATAGGACAAGGGCGAATGGTTTTAAGCTGAAGGAGGGAAGGTTTAGATTAAACATCAGGGGAAGTTCTTTACCGAGAGAGTGGTGAGGTGCTAGAACAGGCTGCCCAGAGAGGTTGTGGTTGCCTCAACCCTGGATGTGTTCAAGACCAGGCTGGATGAGGTCCTGGGCAATCTAGTACCAGATCAGGAGGTTGGTGGGCCTGCCTGTGGCAGGGGGGTTGGAACCTGATGATCCTTGGGGTCCCTTCCAATCCAGGCCATTCTATGATTCTATGATTCTATTATTCTATGATTCTATTCAGTCCTCTTGAGTTCTTATATCCCACTATGTTACCCTTCTAGCAGATGTCAGAGCAGTGAAAATATCCCCAGAAGAGCTAAGACTTATGAGCAATCCATGAGAGAACCATCACCTTAGAGAACATAAGGAAAAACAACCAACCACTAATTGGCTTCTTTTAGATATGTAATGACAAAAATTCCTTCAGGCTCACTTCCTGATCTAAAAGATGTTCTATTTCCCACTCCATCAAACATCCATATCTAGGCATTGTTTTCTGAGAATGCTGTATTAAAATACCTAAATCTTCCCTTCTTTTTAAACCATTTTTCTTCTAATATCCCATAACATAAGTCATGGCACTCTCATAGACACCTCAACAAATACGTGTTATGCTCTCCTCCCTAAACACAAACTCTCTCACTGCAACCCAATGGTTGTACCGGAAGCACATGTTGAAGGGGATAGATAGGAGAACTGCAGACAGATTTTTTTTTGCAGCTCCAGGCATACCCGACAGATTTGTTGAAAAAAAAAAAAAAAACCAGTCAGTTCTGAGATGATATGAATAGTACAGGAAAAAGCAAAACCGTAGCCTAGGAAAAAAGCTTTAACACAATATGAGAGGCTGTTCTTGAGACAGAATAGGAAAGGGCACAAGAAGGAAGAGTTCTGAGAAGTATAAAAGCTATTTTGCTATTGCAGTCTGCTTGTGGCATATCCCTTAAGCTTCATTACATTTTGTTATCATTCTGTTTCCCTATCCAATATTTGGAAATCATTCTCCACTGTCACCACATAGATTGAATTTTTTTGAAAATATTTTGCTGGCTGACATTTCACTCGGAGTAACTCCTCAATGTTGTAGACAGTCCAAGGTGATGGCTCTTGAGAAATGAGAAAAATTTGATCATTCCACTAGGCAAATACTATAAAGCTTAGTTCATATAGGAAATGAAACCAAGACAAACAGAAACTGATCTGTCATAAGCAAGAATGTTAGAGGGCTTGAACTCTACTGGAAACAGAGCAGAAACATCTGGGGATGAAAGTTTAGCAAACTTCTCCATATGTTCTCATAATATTCTCAAAATCTGCAATTCCCAACTGTCTTTTTCCTCATCACCAGGACAGCAAGGCAGGTGAAACTGTAAAAGTTGAATCCAAGTGGGCCTACCTTAAATGAAAGTCTCTTTATATTTTCTCTCTTAGAAGGGATTTTTCCCACTTCTGCTTGTTCAGATTCTCTTGAGTTATGAGTTTAACTGGTCTGTAGTATACCACCTATAAGCATGGCCTTGAGGCAGCTGCAGAGAATTGTTCTGGTTTGTCAAGATGTCTCTCAGTAGAGGGAAGAGGCCAGGGCCAGAAATAAAAAGCCTCTTTGCCTAGTTTGTGTATCAATTTATATATATATAAAGGATGGTGGCCATGAGGGCAAAGACACTTGTTTCTGATCTGTCTTCCTGTATTTCAGCTGTAATTTATATATATATAAAAAGAGGTGCTTAATTAGTGTTTCACAGAGTATGTAATAGATGAACTCAGTTGGCTGGAAATGATTCTGACTAATATGAAACTGTTTTCAACACATTGAGAAGGATTAAGAAGAAAGATATTCCTTAAACACATCTGTGTTAGTGACTACTCGATTCAATCTTCTCATCCACTGGGAGCTAGAGTAATATGTTAGCACAGTAGTTCAGTTGTTAATCATGACTGTAGATACTGTCAAGATATTCTAAAATGCTGATTTTTGTTTTTACTGAAAAATTTAAAATTTGCATGTTTAAAAGTGCATTTAAAGCAGGACAGTGCACGTCTAAATAACTGTCTATAAATATTTATATTTTAGCACCATAACCTACAAAAACTGCAAACATTCTTATCCATCTTCATCTAATTTACAATGTGAGAGTCCTGCTGCTTAAACTAACATAAAAACTCTTTGCCCTTGGAGATGCGTATTGATGAATATAATAGCTCTATTTCTTCAAAAGATAAGAAACATGCTATTGTGTTGCATTTTAATGGTGTGAAATATGAGGTGTTCACCCTGGAATTGATTATTGTGGATTGGATTTAGACATTCTGCCAAGAAGGTTACTTGAAAGTTAGACTAATTAAATAGACACATGATTTGCCACCAAAGTTTGATTTTTGTATTAAGTTGATTTTCTCCTGTCTTCCTTACAATTTTACTTAGGCACTGTTCATGCACATTGAAAAATACAGATATAGAAAGGAAAGCATTCCGGGGCTTTTTTGTTTTTCTCACCTTGATTCTCCTACTGTAACTGGTTCCAGTGAATGTAGAGATGTCTGAGAACCAAAAGACTTAGTAAATCGACAGTATTTTCTACTGAGTAGAGCATTGATTGTAGACTACAGATAATTTTGTTCTACTTCCAGTTTTACACCTGTCCTGCCAGTTAATCTCTTTTCATTTGTCTGTTCTTCTGTCTTTGAAGTGGGAATCATGATACTGAAAATCTTTGTAAGCTGTTGTGGGATCTAATGATGACAAGAAATAGGGTAGTTAGTATTTTTAAAGGCAATGCTTTCAGGACCCAGTCTGTAGAACTGAAACTTTTCAGCTCTGTCTTTCCTGATGCAAGACTAACTGAGGAGCTATCAGAACCTTGTCAGCCTCACTTTTTATTTAACTATGTTCATCCAGAGAACAGTTAAAAATCAAAGAATCAGAAAATAAGTGTTCAGATTTCCTGATAAAATAATTTAGGTGGAAGAGACCTCTGGGGGAAAATCTGGTACAACCCTCTGTTCAAAGTAGAACTCTGAAGTTATATCAGGTTGCTAAGGGCCTTGTTCAGTCAAGTTTAATATCTCCCGGGTGTTGAACCTGCAGCTTACTTAGTCAAAATTTTGAAGTGTTTTACCACCTTTCTGATTTTTTTCTTTTCATATCTATACTTGGAATATATAATAGACATTATTCCAAATAATTTGGATCTCCTTTGCTGCAGCTTTTATGTGTTGTATTTTATCCTTTCACTGAACATTCTATGAAGTCTGGCCTTGCCTTCTTTTCAGATACTGATTAGCTTAAGATAGAAATTAGAAAAATCCTTAGATAACTTTGAGCAAGGAAGATACTAGGGCCCTTGTCTCAAGGATGAACAAAACCAGTTAACTCAGCCTCTTATATATTTTATGCTCTAGTCCCATAGCTATCTTGGTGACACTCCATTGGACTTACTCCACTGTGACAATTTAATTTTTGTACTTTGGAGGACAAAACTGAACATGGTACTCCAAAAGAGATCTCACTAGCACCAAACACTGGGAAAGGATCACTGGTTTTGACCTCCAAACTACGTTTCTGCTAATACAACTGAATATGCAGATACTCTTCATCAGTGCAAGGGTGCATTGCTGTTCAACTAGTGCATGAGATTCCTGGGGTGTATTTTGACAGAGATATTTACTTTCCAGCCAGCCGCCAGCCTGTACCACTGCAAGGGGTCCCAGATGCAGAACTAGGCATTTGCTGAATTTGAGTGGTTCCCCTAATACCATTTCATCAGCCTATCAAGATCCTTCCAGCAGTCCTGCTCCTCAGTGTATCTGGTTCTACCCACAAATCCGATGCTATCTACTCATTTTATAAGAAGAAAATATGTCTCATCAATGAGGCTGTTAGTAAAGACACCAAATAGTGCTGGCCCCATTGTTGACCCTAGAGTAAACTCGAACCCTACCTATCAGCAGCTGGTGGTTGGACTTTCAGCCACTGAACGTTGCTCTTTGAGTAAAGCAGTAAAGCTTTTCACCCAACTTGTTGTCTGCCTATATCTCTCCAGATTGCTTGTAAGGAGCCTGTAGTAGGCTGCATCAAAAGCCACTCTAAAATCAAACATCTACTTTTCTTCCCTTTTCCCTGAGCAAGCTGTATCCTTCCAGAATTCATTCTATGTCAGACACAGAGAATTTGTCTTTGGTAAATATGTGCTCCCTCTTCCTCGCTACCTGCATGTGCTTGGACAGTGCTTCCAGAAGGATTTGCTCCCTAAGAGCTCTGGGAATTGAGGTTAGCCTGTCTGATCTATTGTTCAAAAGAGTCCCTTGTTACACAGATATTTCCCCTTTCCCAGTTCTCCAGAACATCCACAAATACCCATGATCTTTCTATTATTGGGTGGGCTTACAGCAACGTAGTCCAGCTCTATCAGTACTCTTTGATGCATCCTGTTTTGTCCCAGGGATTTGAGCGCTTCCAATCTCCTCAAGTAGTCTGTAACCTGATGTTCTTCTACCTTGGGTGATGCTTCACTCTCATAGATATGACCTTCATCACAGAGCCTCTGGCCTCATTAAGCTCTAGGCCTACCTGTTGGGGAGCAGCAAAGGACTGCAGTTTCCTAAAGGAAGACAGATCAGAAACAAGTGTCTTTGCCCTCATGGCCACCATCCTGTGGGGTCTGGACATATTGGGTAAAGCAAGTTGTTGGTAGCAGGGTCCACAACTGCCCTCAGTAAGGAAAGAGTTGAAGGTCAATCCAGGGAGTTCAGACAGAAAGGAAAAGGAGATGGAGCCAGAGACGTGACTGGAGAGAAAACTGTATGAATCAGAAGTCCATTCAATAGAGAGGGGCATGGCCAGGATGGAAGACAAGATTACAGAGTACTTACAACAGGTACATACATTGTGCTCGAGAGCATTTGATTGGCAACCTAAAAGTCTCATGAAGATGTTTGCATGGATGACATGAGAAAACATTTTTAAAAACAAGTAAAAATATGTAGCTGTAAATAAGACCAGTTATACCTAACATTTACAACACTCGATTTAGAGACTGCTATTTGTAAATGTAAAACTTCACTGTAAATATTTGATTTCTAAAGACAAGACGCAGGTGAAAATGTGCATACTTAAGTTGATCACTCTGAAAGTAATGTCTCCTATTTATTTCCATGTAAACTGCAACAGATAGAAAGAGCACAATAACACTATTTGATAGAGAAAATTCTCAGCTATAAAAAACTGTTTTTCAACATAGCCACCACCATTAGCGATGCATTTTCACCAGCAATGAACAAGAGCCTGTTTGCCCCACTCATAAAAATCTGCACTAGCAAAAGTGACCCACTGTTTCACAGCTCCTATGACAGCATCATTGTTATGAAAATGTTGCAAATATGGTCCATCTTTCATCAGCCCAAACAGATGAAAGTCAGAAGATGCCAAATTGAGACGATACGGTGGACGTGGAAGTACAGCCAAGTACAGCCAAAACTGGCAATGTGCTCCACAGTCTTCAAACTGGTATGGGACCTGACATTATTGTATCGCAAGAGAAAGGTTGTCTTCTTCTCTGTCCTGACTTTGGAAGTTCAAGCCTTTAGATTGTCTTTCATGTTGCTGTCACCACTGTTGAAATGTACCATTTGCCACCTCATTGCACTAATATCTAACGTTTGGTCTCCATAAATGCTCAGCAAGAGTTGCTGAACATCAATGGATGTCATTCTTTCCGCATGGATGAATTCAGTTCCACACTTGTTTCATACGCACTTCCATGTTAGACATCATTTGGTCAGACTGACCCTCTGCTGCCGCCTGTCACATGGGAACAAAATGTAACAGAATATTGGTGGGAAGGTTCAACCTCAAGTACCGTACATTAATTCCATATTTTGCTAGACTACAACATCTGAACAAAGGGCATATAGACTGAGCTATGCTGTAGAAAGAGTAATGCATTATCAGAATGTTTAATAGAAATGAGACAAGATCTTAGTCAATGCCCATGTATTTTAGAGGTGTCTATAACAATGGTTTGGATATCACCCAGTATCCTCAGGGTGGTTTTGAGGCATCTCTTGGCAACCATGAATTGTGGAATGTTTACGCTACAAATGGCATATTTCCTAGTTGTTTGCCCTACAAGAAAAAAAAAAATAAAGCTACGAACTAGAAGACAGCAAAAAAGTAAATGAAAGAAAGAACTAAAAATAGAATATAAATGAATTGAATTTATATTTTTATCTTTCCCTTTACTGTTATCATATTCCCTTGGACAGATAGCCCAACCCACTTTCCTCTCTTGTGCTGAAAATACAGGCTACAGAAATATTGTCTTTATATCTCTCCATGTAAATTTCCAACATGAGAATTTGAGGATGTAGCAACAATTGAGAGCAAAGTAGTTGACATGGCAACAGCAAATAGCCAGAAGACTTTGTGCAGTCTTTGAAAATGGAAAAGGTTAATTTTCTTCACTAAGAGGAGAAAACTAAAGGAAAATAAAATAAACTAAAAAAATAGAACAACATAACAACAAAGAAAGAAACAAACTAAAAACATTTAAAATTTAGATACAAAATTGCAGTTTAATAATGTAATTGTAGAATTGCCTCACAACATCTTTTAGAACCGCGATGAAATTGTGATTAAGAGTAGTGCTAGCATTGTAAATGAGAAGTGATTTACTTAGAGGACTATATTCATTACTATTGCTTACTGCTGACATTGGCATGTGAGATATTAGATTTGCTTAAAATGCTTAGGACATACCTAGAGGGTATGGCAGATGAAGATATCAGTTTTCTGTTCAGCCTCAAAGAAACATTTATTGGACCTTTCTGTGTTGCACATTTTTCTTTCAGAAATATATCAAGAATTAAACAAATAACTTGTAAATATGAACAAAAAAGCTCTACTTACTTCCTTTTCTGAGTGAATGTAAAATTTGGAAGTGTATTCCTGAATAATGTATACCAATTTTAGAATATTAAAAAATCTTTTCTGCCATAAGTTATATAATTATCCAGATATATTTAGAAAGTACAGTTTTCATCCATTATATCAAATGTTCATTATAAAGCCTATATACATATATTATTGTGGAACCATGATTTAGAATGAGTTTTTATATCATAAAATGTCTCCTATTGAATTAATCTGTGAATTAAAATACAACAGAAGTAATATTTTTAATATCTCCAATGAAATTATTACCTACTCCAGGTTCTATTGCTAACATTGTATCTCACTTGATCCAAAACCCATTGAAAACAGCGTGATATGGTAGGGAAAGTGTTTTATGAATAGTTCTATTGATTCTTGAAAGGCTGAGACCCATAATTAGTGAAAATATCTAAAATATACTTCTGAAATTAAATAGCATTATGGCCACTGACAAGCCTGCACCTGACAGACAACGCTGTTTTTCTTCCTATCTTTGTACTACCAAGATATTTTAGTTATATTTTTGAATTGCTTGATGAAATGATCATAGAATCATAGAATCGTAGAATGGTTCGGGTTGGAAGGGACCTTAGAGATCACCTTGTTCCAACCCTTCTGCCATGGGCAAGGGCACCTCCCACTAGACCAAGTTGCCCAAAGCCCCATCTAGCCTGGCTTTGAAGACTTCCAGGGAGGGGGCATCCACAACTTCTCTGGGCAACCTGCTCCAGTGTCTCACCAGACACTACTCTTCTTGTCAGTTGTTGTATTATCTTTTTCTTCATGAGGGAATCACCTGTGCGACCTGCTGTAGGGAACCTGCTCTGGCAGGGGGGGTGGACTCGATGATCTCTCGAGGTCCCTTCCAACCCCTGCCATTCTGTGATTCTGTGATTCTGTGATTTTCTAATTGTTCCTAGCCCTAAATTCCTCTTTCTTTTAACATGGAGGTTATATCCTCACATTCTATTAAGTAAGTTTAGCATTATGTTTAATTGCATGATACGACTGGATTCCAGAAACCTGAAGAGATTATCAACTCCTGGTTACAAAATGCAAATTCATTTTCAGTGAGAAGTATCACAAACAAGGAGACGCTTTCTGGACAACTGTCTGCTACAATTCAGCAAACAGATTTGTCATTTTCCATGTGTGGATGAAATTGTTTTGCCCAATTCTCTGAATGTTGAAAAGAATGGAATTTTCTGAATGTGTAAGATTGTGGTGATGTACATTGTTTACACATACCTTCACAAAAAATTTTTTTGAACTTTGCATATAGTTGACACAGATAGTAATGGAGCTTCTGAAAAATAGTCTCAGAAAGAAGATGTCTAACATCAGAGTTCATTTGTTACTAAGGATTAAAGGATCATTTCTAATCAGCTTCACTTACAGCGACACTTGCACCTGAAGTTTAGGAGACACTGCTAACTGTGAAAGGAATTTATGGTAGCCTATTATCTATAGTTTCAAGCAGAAGAAATAATTTCTTATCTTCACCCTCATTTTGTTGTCTAGGATTTGTAAGAAGGTGCACAAGAAAACAAAGGTCTCAATATCTATTACATGGATTTTGGAGCACTAGTTGATTCTTACCAGGGCTATAACTGTACATAGGTTCACAGCCAGAGAAAATGGTACTTTTGCAAAACATCTTCATTCCTCTGCAGCCCATTTCAAAGTCCTCCCTCTAAGGTGTTACACGTAGATCCATCATAACTGTGTGAGAACCCATATCAATAATTGTCATCCTGGAGAGTGTGAAATTCTGTGTGATTCCTTGACAATAGAAAACAATTGAAAGCAGATTGTAGATCACTTTAGATAATCCCAATTTCAACTGGCTGACAACGCGAGTGCAAAGTAATTCTATTGAAGAAGAAATTCTTATAAGAACTTGATGGGCTACTGCCATGATAAGATACTAACTCAAATTTAATAAAATTGTTTTAAATGCCACCATTTGATTGATCTCTTACAAATCATAGCTTTGGCATCACTTGTGAGACTATTTCTTTCCTGTCTCATCAAGACAACTTCATTCCTTTTCTCTAAGAACATCCAGTCAAAGCAAAACTCTTCATGAGTCAGATGAATCAGCTTCTTTACATCAACTTTAACAAAGTTAAATGAGGATTATATGACTTTTACAGATATCTTTTAAATGTGCCAGCCAGTAAATGCAGCAAAGATTAGATTGCTGAAGAAGTTGGCCTTCTACAGAATTTTCTGTTTATGTTTGATTTATTATTATAATTTTTATTTAGAATGCTTTATATCCTACTTGAAAAAGCCTTCTTAGAACTCACAAAAGATGAAATCACTCAGTGAAATCTACTACAAAACAGAATGTACAGGTTGAATTCACTGTGCTTTGCTTTGCTATAACCTATAGTGAAAGGAACCAGGTTGTATAAAAACTTCTCCGTGCTCGCCTTGTTTTATAAGTCCAACAAACAATTGACTTTTGTCTTTAACATACTGCTTTGCATTTGATGGAAGTGAGTTCTAGTGATCACCATAACTGAATCCTTCTGGTGCCTTGGGGCTCATGTGTGCATGTGCACAGCCTTTGGCAGAATGGAAGGTTTTACCTCAGTAACAATTCCTGCTGGGTTGTACGACATGTTTCCAGATGATTTACCACACAGCTTCCTATACTGTGATGAGGCATCATCTGTTAGTCTTCAAGCAATTGTACTTCCTGCTGATCGCAACTCCCTGCTGGTTTTTTGGGGTGTTTTTTTTTTGACCAACAAAATTGTGAAGCCTCCAAAAGCCCCATGTGTGTTGTCTGACTTTTATTGCAGTATATCAGATTAAATTTTCTGTGATTTGTGAGTTTCCTATGTTGAGTCATAGAGGTAGATGGGCTACCAGAGAAGCAAACAATACCCACCTACAAAACAGTTTGACAGTATTAGAAAAGAGAGGAGGAAGAGATATTTGATTATAATAAATGCAGAGTTATTCATAGTGGTTAGAATAAATACAGACCAAGATTTGAAATCTACAATGCAGAATGAGGTAATTCTCTAAGGAATGATAACAAATACAACATAAAAGTGCCTCATTGACTCCTGTGTATTGACCTAATATTGACTTTGCTAAATATTAAGCTTCCACAAATTGACTGGGAATAGAAATGGAAGCATAAAGGTTTCTGACTGGAGTATTCCTGTGTATGCATTAGTTCAGCAAAATACTGGATGTTGTTTACCTTTATGCATAGTCTCTCTGAATCATGATCTCAGACTCTAATGAACTAGAAGTGATTGTTTCTGAGCAGATGAGTTTATGTGGGTTTTTGTGCATGTACTCGGAAGGGAAATAGAGTGAAAAAAATATTGATTTTGAGAGATTAACTACAACAACATCTCAATTTGAATGGCATGAACTGAATTTTTAATAGTTCCTTAAATTATGAGTCTCACGTAGTATTGAGAGGAAGCCTCAAATAACATGCAACATGAAATATGCCTAAAATAAATAAAGTTCACATTGCCGGGAAGTGGAAACACGAACTCTTTGCAGAAATGTTGCATGAGGAGTGTACACATAGAGACTGAGAGGCACAGCAATCTTGTTTTGTACAAAACAGTGTTTAAGTAAAGGCACTCAGAAAATGAACTACAAATTATTCTTTAAATATGGTAGAAGACACTTAATGTCGAATGATTTTATAGGTAAGGTTATTTTTTTGTGGGTGACACTACCACAAGGTAGATACTCAAAATCTCTAGCAACTTCTGTTAACCGTTACTTCAAGCAAAAGTTTTCATTTTGTTTACAATAACTTTTCTTTATTTCATGCTTTTCCACACTAGTGGACACTTATTCTTTGAGTTGTTTGGGAATTTATTGAAAAGCAAGCAGTCTAAGAAACATTGTATAGACTAATAGGCAGTGGTCACTGCTTCAAAGTGGAAGGAAACTGGAATGATCAGTGAGTCTGCTTTTTTTTGTAGCTATGGTTAACTAATGAAGGGTTTGGGTGAAAAAAAACCGAGAATAAAGAGAGTGTTTCATTCCCAAAGACAATATGAAACCAAACCTAAAGTACAGAATGCATCAGAACTATCCCTTATTGTAGGATGGCTGTAGTCAGTGAGCACATTAGTAAAAGAGCATCACAGGAAATAGTTAAAATTATAAGAAGGTTGCACTTTACTATGGTTATCTGCAGACTTAGTCACTTCATAAAGCTGTTGTTACAATGTACTACATAACAAAATCTCTACTGTGAACTCTTTGATCAGGTTTGCAATATATAGTTATTTCTCTAAATTTCTGACTTTAATGTTTATATATCTTTTTCTCTACTAGGTTCTTGGTAATGTTTCATGCTTTCCATCTGTTTTTCTCTCATATGTGATGAATGTTACCATAAGTCACAATGGCTCCCTCTTCCCAAGGCAGTTATTTCAAGGCTTGTTAATTGACATTTTTGATTATTTTTGGATTTTTTTTTCTATCTAGAGCTGCATATAAACACTTAAGTAATTCAATATCGATGCTAGGATCTGCTTTTCAAATATTTCTATATGTATTTTTATGTATGTGAGACCTCACCTGGAGTATTGTGTCCAGTTCTGGGGCCCCCAACACAAGAAGGATGTGGAGCTGTTGGAGCGGATCCAGAGGAGGGCCATGAGGATGATCAGAGGNTGAAAAAAAGAAAAGCCTAATATCCAGTCTGATCTTGTTATATTTTAATACTTCATTTTGACTTTACAATAAGGGTATTGTTCACATACCTGAACCTTTAACAGCTGCTTCCTCTAATTTAAATTCTCCTATCATCTGTCCAGAGGGATCTGCATTACTACCCTAGTAAAGAGAAAAAAACAGATAAAACAGCATAATGCACCCCTGCTTAACACCATTTCTGTCCAGCTATGCTGCATCCTAACTTAGGATTCAATACACAAGGACTGTAGATATCTGGTTTTAGGAGTTATAAAGAAAAACAGAGTTGGTTTATTGTAGACCTAAAGAGCTAAGTTCCTAGTGAAAGTATTTCATAAATATTCCATCGCTAACACCAGCAATCAAAGATTAATCATATCCAAAAGAAAATGGAACAGCATCCATGTTTCTCCCCATTGTTTCTGTAGGCCCTCTTTGAGTATTAGAATGCCGCTATAAGTCCTCCCTGAAGCCTTCCCTATGCTGAACAGCTCCATTACTCTCAGTTTCTCTCCATAGGAGAGATGTTTCAGCACTCTGCTCACCTCTGTGGCCCTTGTCTGGACTCACTATAACAGGTGTTTCTTATGCCAGGGGCCCCAGATCTGAACACAGAACTCCAGGTGAGATTTCATGAGAGTGTGGGAGAATCACTTCTCTCAGCCTGGTGGCCACATTACTTTTGATACAGTCTATGATACAATTGGCTATCTGGGCTGCAAGCACAGATTGTTGGTATATAATAATGACTTTCAACTGTTTTCCAAGCTTGTTGAGAACAGACTACTAGTTTTCATAGATTTTTGTTTAGTATTTGTCTAGTTAAACAATTTCCATTTTAGATTTAGTGATTATTTTGCTCATGATGGCCTGTGGTTTGACTTCCTTCAGGATACAAAACATTCCCCTGTTCATTAATTGTCAGCCCTTCTGACATAAGGGTCTTCTGACTATCACATCTTTACAAGGTCAAATTCTTTCATTTAATGGATCTGCCTCAATTTACATGTGAAATGTTTGGATTAGCTGTAACCCATTATTAAACTTGAACATTGTGTGCTGCTTTTTAATAGCGTTATTCACACCATGAAGTGCTTAACAGTGTTTATATAACTAGCACTATAAGCTTGTTCTGAATAGCCTTTCTCCCTATTTTTTCTGTATTCCAGTATTTAATACATGCAAATTTGCCATTGTTTGTGATTTACATTTCCATACATAAATTTTTCTTATAAGAATTAAGGTCATGTATCACAGAATATTTTTTACTATATCTTTCTTAATCATCATAAGTTCTTTTAAAGAAAACATATTTCAGAAGTATATCTGCGCTTTTTAGTTTTAATGTTTTTTTGAAAACTGATAGAAGTTGCTACGGCAAAAAAAGTATTTTCCGTTTTGCTTGTTATATAGGTTTTTTCTGCTGCTATGTGAACCAATGTTTAATATTTCAATTGTTACTTTCTAAAATAAATGTTAATTCATTGCCAATTATTTTAGTATCAAGAAACAAGTTAAAACATTGTTAGCTACTCATGATTGAAAATTGGTATTGCAAAAAAGAAAGTAGCCCAGAAGACAGTAACTTGGAACAAAGTCTTACTTTCCTGCTCTACATCTTCATTGTTTTAATTATGAGATGTGATCATTGATAAAAATTTTGTCTAACAATTTTTTATCTTCACCTTTGGAGTTTAAAAGGAGAGAAATAAACATTTGTCTACTTTTTCTTTGTCTTCAAATATGGTGTTTTTTTGTTTTCCTTTATAGAGCTTCACAAACAAAACAAATAATTATACCAAACAATTATGTAAATCCCAATAGGAAGAGTAAATCTTCTCTTGTTGAAGGTGTTTGGTAAGTTCTTGATTTCACTGGAGAAAGTAGTTTCCATGTCTTTACAAGTTAAAACTATAGAAATGTTTAATTAAGAGTATCAAATAATGTTTTCATTATATTTTAAAAATAGTTTCTAAAGTTTATTTGTCTGATAACAATGAGGGTGATATTCATATAAAAACAATACAGAGTAGGTGAAGCGGTACGTGAGATAAAATGTTAAGAAGTGCAAAAATAAAGCAGTCTTCTAAGGTCTGAAATTAAATTAAACAGAGAAGGTAAATGATGCACCATTTTAGAAAACCTTTAGAGGCATATGAATACATGCTGAAAATATTAGTTTGTGCTTGCACTGACTGAGATTTGCAGCAATCTGAGTTATATTCCCCACAAAGACTGCTTTAAAACTCTTGCTGCATCGCTTCATCTTTTTATGAACTAGATTTTTGCCTTTACAGAGTCACAAAGGAGTTCATGCAGATGAGTGAAGATGCCTCTTAGGACTCAAGTTATTTTCAAGACTCAAAGCTCTTGAGGAAAAATAATGTTTAAGAAATACCTCTGCTAAGCCCCATTTCTACTTCTATAGTAAAGAATGTAGGGTAAGATTTTCATGCAATTGAAACAAGAACACTAATACAACTATTTGGAATTCACAATTAAATATCAGTCAAAGGAATTTACATGGAAACATGGGATTGCTGTTTGACTTCTCTGTTGTACCCAGTCTTTCAGCTCAGTTTTCAGTGATTTCTTACAAGATATTGATGATCAAGTTCAGACACGTCTATGCCTTAGAACATACCTTTGATAACATTAGTAATCATTCTGTGAATTTCATATTTTCAATATACAGGAAGAGACTAGAGAAGCAGTGACTGACTTCAGTCTAAGTTTGGATAACTAATGAAAATAAACCTATACTTCAAAAAGCAGGACCAAAACTTTCATGCTCCAAATTTATCTCTTTAAACTTTAATTTAGCTATTTCAGTAGTAAACTAACAATTAGGTTCTTCAGCTCTTTTCCTGAAAACAAAAGTGTCACTATACATAAATATGAGAGGGAAAGGGAAGAAAGAGTTGGAGCAGGGAGAAATTGATATTGATGCTAGTAATATCATCATCTTCTTTTTGTACTTTTACCTGAACTAGCTGGAAGCAAGTGAAATGAATGTTTTTAATCTGAATTATGGCAAGACTTCCATTTATTTTCTGTACTTGCTGTCAAATTCTGAGAACAATCTTTCTATTGAATAAGTGACTTCCATACGAGTATCTCACACAATTTGTTTACTTAAATGTTTTTGAATGAAATGTTATCAAGGTTATTAAAGTTTTATAACATTTTCTTCTCAAGGTAATGATCATATAATTACAACATAGTCAGTATGTAATTATATTTGTACTTGAGCTTAGATTCCATGTGAGTGGACGGAGTGATTCAATTTCTACTGCATTATTATGCAGTGTCATAAAAATTGAAATAAATATGCAACAAAGCAAAATGTGAATAACGTAAGTTATTACAAAAAGAACTTGTTCAGTCCAAAGTTGCTTAATCATCATATGTTCAGTTTATTACTTCATTTTTTACTTTTATTACTCGCAAGAAATTAGAACAAACTTTATAGGCTCTTAAGCTTCTGATTTATCTTATTATGTAAGCTAGCCTGCATTTCTACAGAGAGCTAGAGCACCTCCCCTACGAAGACAGGCTGAGGGAGCTGAGCTTGTTCAGCATGGAGGAGAAAAGGCTGTGGGGAGACCTCATTGTAGCCTTCCAGTACTTGAAGGGAGATTATAAACAGAAGAGAAAACAACTTTTTACAAGGATAGATAGCAACGGGAGAAGGGGGAATGGTTTTAAGCTGAAGGAGGGAAGGTTTAGATTAGATGTCAGGAGGAAGTTCTTTACCAAGAGAGAGGTGCTGTAACAGGCTGCCCAGAGAGGTTGTGGATGCCTTGATTCTGGATGTGTTCAAGATCAGGTTGGATGGGGTCCTGGGCAACCTGATCTTGTGCCAGATCTGGAGGTTGGTGGCCCTGCCTGCGGCATGGGGGTTATAACTTGATGATCCTTGGGGTCCCTTCCAACCTAGGCCATTCTATGATTCTATGATTCTGTGATTTTCATAGCCTACAGATTTCCATTATTAAGTTGCCAATTCTTGGACTTAATAATAATTTATTGAGAATATCTTCATCAGAACTCATATTGATCACACAATCATGTTGATCTTGTTCATCAGCATATTGTAAGAAGGCCATTTAGTAAAGTGAAAAAAAGATTATGTGAAAGTCACACATCATAGAATCATAAGGAGTTTTGAGGTACTCCTAGAGAAGCAAAAAATGTTTAAAAAAAAAAAGAAGTAAGGAAACATTCTGCAGACAGCATTCATAGTGAATATCTCTGTTTCTACATGAAAACCAATTATTTTCAATTGGAAACAAGGCCCAGATCCTGTATCTTCAATAGGAGTGTTTTATCGGAAGCTCCACAAGCAAAGTAGATAGAGATGAGTTCTAAGCATGACAAAAAAGCCGACAAGATTTTCGAAGTTTCTGCTTTTGTACATGACAGCTTAAGTTTGAAGAAGCCCAGTAGAGTTCAGATGTGTCAGCAAGAGGAAATACTTTTACTTATTTCCTTTCTCTTTGTTCAACATGTACATAGGAAAAAAAAAGACATTAGAATAAAACAAATAAAAAATCTTACAAAACAAGAAAAGCAGTCTGAAAATTGAATGCAAAATTTCTTTGTTCTTGAAACACTTTATCCAGAATCAAATAAGTGAAGTCTGTTTAGTATATGAAAAATGTTTGACTATTCTATCAAATCTGCACAGATCCTTTAGAAAATCTGCAGGCTTACTAAGGAAATAAATTGATTCACTGTTACTTTTGTGAAAATTTCTTTGGAAAAGACAGCAATAAGCAATATATTTGTCCTCAACTTTTTGGGAATATAACGGAAACATTACCAAACAAAATGGTTGAAGCTCAGTTCTTCCCTTCTATATCAATTTCTGTAATCTGTTTCATTTTGGAAATGTCTCTAATTGACTTTGCCTTAATTTTGCCAACTTCCAAACCAGATCTCTTTAAAGCACGGGTGTCCAACATTTTGGCTTGCCTGGGATGCACTGAGAGATGAGGAATTGTCTTGAACCACATAAAAAATATATCGTATAGTTAATGTGTATAAGCAACAAAATTTATTTTATTTTTTAAAACATTTTTTATTAAAACATACGAAAAGGGCAACAGAAACATAATACTAGTAGATATTTGACCTTGTTTTTGTGAAACTAATACATCAGTGTCTGGTTCAATGGAGGTGGTTCCAATTCTTAGTGAATTCTCAATGTCCTCATCAGAGATTTGTGATAAAAATTCCTGTGCTTCATCCTTGAAAATTGTTGCTCACAAATGTACCTACTGTCCAAAAACAATGACATCAATAAAGCATGATTTTAAAGGAAATGAAATTTTTCTCTGGCAAGATAGGTCTTACAAAAGTCTAGTAAACATACATGACCAATTTTTTCTTTCTGATTGCAATCCTATCCATTCCATTTGAAAATTCACAGGTAATGTATTTATGTTGACTGAAAATAGAGTTGCAAATATACAAAAAATTGATGATTTTTTTGGCAATCTTGAAATCTATTTTCAAATTCCTTTATCAAAATGGAAAGCAATTTTTCACTACTAACAGGGCTGCATTTAGCCAACATATCAAAATTCACAAAAATATTTGCGTAATTTGAGCTTGCCATAATTTAAGTTTCATTTCCAAAACTGTTATGGTTTGGAACATAATACAGTTACATTGGTTTTCACCTTGAAGACACACGTTTAACTCATTTAAATGAGTGGCCAAATCCTCAAAAAAAAAAAATCATTTTATACTTTTTGTGGGATTTTGAGATATTGAAAATCACAAAATTTGTCAGCACTGCACGAGTACTCTGTATGTTTGTTCCTCAGTTAATATATTATTAAATTATTTTACAAAATAACACAAACCTTAGTTTAATAAATAAGAAAACTTACATGTCTGCTTAGTAACAAGAAATATATGTTTCTTCACAGGCACACACATGTAGGTAGGTTGAAATATTATCAGCAATTTTACTTGCAAAGTGGCACAAGCACATTTAACATGGGATACACGTGGGCTTCAATTCAACTGTGCGTGCGGCAGGCACAAGAGGCAGTTTGCACTGCATCACACTCTCCTCTCCACAGCATTCTGTTGTCACCTACACAATACCCGCTCGAGTTATCCACAACTGACTCATGAAATATATTGCTAAAAAGCACATAATGGTGTCAAAAGTTTACGATCTTGTGGGACCACAATACTAATTCTCCAGGGCCACATGCAGCCCACAGTTTGGTCATGCTTTCTTTAAAGTATATACACTTATCACTGAACTGAACAGACTTTTGTTAAATGCTTTTCCGGTTGAGTACCACAATATTTTGAACAGAAATTTTATTACACATCATGACAGAATTGTTTAAAATGCCATTTAATACCCATAAGTAGATGGAATTATTTGCATAAGATGGATACTGATAAGTAGTAGAGCCATCCTCTACATGCTAGAAAATGCTGAGAATAATTGCCTGTATGTTGCTTTTTAGGTCCTTATTTTTTAGCAATTAAATATTTAAAATGCATTATCTCACGTTGCTTCTTCATATGTTAAATTTTGAGTGTTTGACTTTGCAATTTTGATGAATGTTCTTTTCAAGATGATTATTAGTGTGTTATTTCCCATCTTTTGGGAAAAGCTAAGAAATTACACGTATTGGCATCAAAATATTTCATATCAAAGCCATATGATGCTCTAGTAATATTGACTCTTGTTACACTTAGCAAACTAAGTGATTACCTGACTTATACCAATGCTGAAGATAGAGGAAATTGTGATCATCTGAAAACTTTTCAGTTCATGTAGCTTAAAACAAATCAGGAGTGAAGAGCTTTATTAATTTATTAATGATATGTAAGTAGCCTACCATAATTGACCTATACATTCAAGATGAGCATTGCAACAGATAAACCTAGAGACCAGAGGATTCTAGAGACTTAGAAAAAGTTAATAAATGCCTACACATTTCTAAAAACCCTTCTGTGATTATTTTCAAAGTTCTGATCTCACTCACTGACAAAGTGATGGCAAGCCTCCTTTCCACCACAGAGTTGGTTCCTCACCTCTGGGATTATGGTTTCACTGCTTGCACAGTATGGCAGATGTGGATGCTCTCACTAGCATTGATCTGTACCTCTCCCTGCAACACACTCTTACTTGTTCCAGTCATTTTAGGAGCTACCTTCTCCTATTTTAGTGACTGTAACACGTCACAGCAGAGGAGACACTGAATTACTTTTCCTTGATGTACCTGGCATCAATGTAATTGGAAATAACAGTCTGAAGTCCAGAACCTGCTAGTTTTAATGTCCAGAGCTGAGATTTGAGGGAAATGTGGTTTTCTAGCTGTAGTCCTGTAGAAGAACAGTGGAGAACATCGGACTGTTTGTGAACTGAGAAAAGCTGTCATGTGGTTGATATTGACAAAGTCACCTCAGATTTCACTTTTTAAGATGCAAGAAGTAATTCAGAACTGCTATGAATTGCCATCTGCACTCTGTTTATAATTGAAGATTTGATTAAGCACAAGTAGGCTTTAATGAGGTTAGGAAAAGAGGCAGAGGCCAGCTCCTGGCAAGATTTCAGGTTTCACCTTGTACTGTGCCTTTATAGTAAAAGAAAAAGCCCACTTTTCACAGTAAGAAGATAAATACAATTTTTTCTGCAGTTAGTCTTAAAACTCAAGTAATTTTGGCTGCACTTGGAAATTTTACACTCTAATTTGCAGGCAGTGTTATCTGCCACCTATAATCACATGTACAATGTGTTCTTGTTCATTTCTTCTGTCATATTAACACCTTTAATTGGAAAAATAGGTAATTTCCTAGTTTCAACTGTATGAGCCAAACTGAAAACACTGACATTAAACAATTTGTGACCCTCTAGCAATAATTGGAAGTGTTGACATCAATTAAAGGTCAACATTTTAACCTTGTTAAATTACCTGCAAAATTGACAAAATAAAATGAACACTCAATCATTTCAAAGGGTTGTTGGAAATAAAGGGCTATAAGGGACCTCCTATCTCAGAACGCACAGTCTCATTCTCTATGAGAAAAAGCTTCTTCACAGAATTTCTTTGATGAGTTTTGAATGACTGAATACACTTAACTGTCTTTGTAGTGATAGTGTAAAATGCAACAGTATTTTTAAAAATCATTTATATTAGGATATTGAAGTGCTCCATTAAAGTAATGTTTATTTTGTTTTTAATTTTCTGAGTCAGGAAACTTAAAAAAGAAGAATTAAATGGCCGAGACTTTTAATTTTTAGTTGTGTTGCCAAAGCATTTTCCACATGCTGTATTCATACATTTATATAAAACACTTTGAAATAAATGTCATCTCCACCAAACTTTTTTCCAAATCTGTACACTTCAATTCCATTTGGGATCATAATATTGCAATTTACTGCAGGTAGCATATGAACATGTATTTATGAAGGACCTAGTACTGGGGATGATTCTGTACATAATGAAAAAAAAATAAAATAAAAAGTAGAAATAAAGGGAGTAATATAAGTAAGAGAAATATTTTTGCTTTTGGCCTGCTTGATAGAAACATCTACGAGCATTATTTTAATCAATTGAGCTAACTGAAGTTTGAAAAAACTTGAAGAGGATACTCTTTTCTCTTGAGTCATTAGTATTTCAATATTAAATTATTGCAAGTGTGTGAAAATGCTTGAGGAATAGAACACGAAGTAAGAAAACTTGGTATTACTGCATGATTGCATTCACAAGAAACTAAATAGACTAACATTGCTGCAGCATTTTTTCTCTGAGTTCAGGACTGCAAAATCAATTCAGATTTTTGCCCTCATGCTTAATCTCCTTAACTATTGCAATGGATAGTAATTAAATTATGGATCAACCAATTAGTCCTCATACATAATTACAGAGTTTAAAACTTAATGAAAATCACAGGCAAAAGTACAGGTATAGTTATAATACCATTTTTTTTAACATTTCTGAAGATTATATCTTACTGGTACTATGTTTATGAACTATCTCTACAGATAACAGTATAATAACCTTGGACAAAAATATGACCAAGGTTCTTTCAGATTTCATGTAATGGCTATTTGTTGACCACTATTGTAAAAATTCAGTCATTGTCTCTTAATTCCAAAAGCAAAAATCACATTTTAAATGTCACAGTGGGTATATGAAACCAAAATCTTCATAAATGAGAGTTCAATTCTGAATGAGACAGTTCTTAGTGATACATTTGACAAATCTCAATTACTTTCCTCCAGTAGGAAAACAATATAACACTGGCACAATGCATTCTAAATGGAAATACCAAGATACACCAAATAACACCTATAGATAGATTGGCTATTATAGCTACTGCACTGACACGCCACTATGCCCTATCTGGACTATTGACTTTAGGCCTGGGGTCCCCAGCACAAGAAAGATGTGGAGCTGTTAGAGTGATTCCAGAGGAGGGCCACAAAGATGATCAGAGCACTGGAGCATCTCTCTTATGAAGGAAGGTTGAAGGAGCTGAGCTTGCTCAGCCTGGAGAAGAGAAGGCTCCAGGGACACCTCATTGTGGCCTTCCAATACTTGAAGGGAGCTTATAAAGAGGAGGCAAACTGACTTTTTACGTGGGCAGATAGTGATAGGACAAGAAAGAATGGTTTAAAGCTAAAAGGGGGGAGCTTTAGATTAGATATTGGGGGGAAATCTTTACTCAAGAGGGTGGTGAGGCACTGGGTTAATTATTAGGAGAAAATTTTTTACTCAGAAAGTGGTGGAACAGGTCATCCAGAGAAGTTGTGGATGCTCCATCCTTGGAGGTGTTCAAGAACAGGTTGGATGTGGTCCTGAGCAGTCTGATCTGGCGGGTGGCAACCCTGCCTACTACAGAGTGGTTGGAATTAGATGGGCTTTAAGATCCTTTCTAACCCAAGCCATTCTATGATTGTATGATTTCTTTCTGCTTTCTAGAAAGAATGCCCATCTGTCACAAGAGTATTTGTTACTGTGTGACCAGTGACTTTATATGGGCCCTCTGTTCCTCTCTTTCCCTATTATCAATCATCCTTTTGTCCAATAGAGGTAAATAAAACGGTGTAAGAAACTGTAAGATGTTGTTAAGGTGTTGTTTTTGCAGGGATGTGTGCTGTTCTTTAAGACTGAAGGAGAAGAATTCATTTCTGCAAGAATGTGCTGTACTTTATTTAAAATACAGTGTGACAGGATGGTGCAAAACAGAACATTGTGACCAAGAAGGCATCTGTGGCATGTTTAAACACAGCATATGTCTCATCAAAACAGGGTATAGTTTTGGCTAATTCTTAAGAACAGAGACGGAGTCAGCATTTCTGAAGGGTGCCAGGAGGGGTACCAGCTAACTGACTCCGCGATTTGAATCTTGACAAGCTCAAACATTATTCAAAAAGAAAAAGAAAAAGAAAAAAGAAAGAAAAAAGACAATGCTTAAACCTACCTTAAAAGAGAGACATTAAACAAAGAGGGGAGGAGAATTAGGAAGAGTTAGCCAAGTAGTAACCAGGTGTGGGACATTCGGCAGTGTTGGATAATTTGTAGATTGTAAGCCCTGAAGTACTCAATGAACGATGAACCAGAGTGGGGGCATTGCAATAGGGTGTAGAAAATATAAGCCGGTGTACATTTTTGCTTGGTGTGCCTACCTGCTAGGTCACCAGCTTTGTAAAGCATCAATAAAGGGGGATTCACCGAATACTCTGCCTGAGCCTAAGTCATTGGCCATCAAGTCCCTTACAACAGACAGATGGTTAGGAAGATATATTCAGCACTGAAAGTCAAATGATACCAACAATGGTTTTTTCACTTCAGGTGTTCTAAAAGAATCTACTGTTTCGTTGTCTTCTTCAAGTCAAAGGGTAGGGAATATTTTTTCCCTACATTATTGTTGCACGGTAAATTACAAGGTGTTAGAACCTACACTGCATTAAGAATAAATCTCTAGTCACATACCATGTTCATTTTCCTCTGCATCAGACACAGAAATGGAGAAAGACATCAGCAAAAGTCCTTTTCAAATTAAAAGAAAATTGAAAGTGAACTAATTTGTACCGAATTCCAGAATGTGGTCAGAAGCACATAGTTTCGAAGGGACCAATATTAAAAATGTAATTATCTTGATTATTTTGCAATATTCATAGCATGGCAAGAGTAGCACTCTTGATCACAGGTTAACGACAAACCACAGGAAAGGACTGTACGAACATCTTTCTGTAGAACAGTGTTGTATTTGCTGTAGTACATTAACTCACTGGCATCTTTATCAGAACTGCAAATATTCTGATTTCAGAATGGGAATTTTGTGTGCAAGTTTCAAGGGGACGTTGCTTTTCTCTTGCAAATCTATCTCCACAGTTAGCTTCATGAGTGTCTTTCTAATGACAGTATTGTGACTAGAAGTAAAATTGTCATGCATTCATTCATTAGAAGTCACTTTATGTGCATGAAAATAGAGAGAAAACATGGGAACCATTCTTAAATACCATATAGAAAATACAAAGAGATTTATAGCTGGTGAGCAGAAGTATTTCTAATATGGAACATGACAAATAGAGTGGCAAACCAGACAAGCATGACTTAGGAACAATTTATTAGTAAATGATTTTTGAAAGAGGAATAAGTGTAAAGAAAATTATTATTTAAAAATTGTTTATTCTCCCTCAAATATAAAACCTTTTTAAAGACACTTATATATTGAAATGTGAGATTTATACATGGAAGTAAACATACTACAAGAGATAGACATAATCAGACATCCCTGCAAGTGATTTTTTTTCATTTTTGTAGAAATCCACATAATCTATTTCAATTGTGTAGCTTGTTCCGTGTTTTAAGCTATACGGGAAGACAAGAAAAACAATCCAGTCCATAAGGATGTGCACAAAACTACAGCAATGGAAATTATTCTTCTTAAGAAGTAAGAATAGGAATAAATATATGCTGAACATAAAAAAAAAATGCCCAAACTGAGTTACTCATGAGAATATACCTGGAAAAAAAAAATCAGGCCAAAAAAAAAAAAAATCAATCTTTAATAACATCCCGGACATACGTGTAGCTAGAGAATTTGGTGTAAACAGGCCATGGCAGCTGAAAACATACGTTTGGTAACTTGAGCATCTTGCTGTTACAGTGATTAAACCCTTATTATTACATCTCTTGAGTGTTTATCCATTCATCTTAACAACCTGAGCATTGCAGAGAACTGATTTCAAGTTGCTGTCCTCAGAGATAAAAGTTTAAATCAGACAATTATCACATGCACATAGAGGTGCATAGTTTTACTGTTGAAGAGCTGATTGCTTATGAAATTACTAAACAACATGAGACAGTTATGACAAATTAATATGTTGCTTACTGACTTCAGCTCACTTAGGTTCAGTATTGGTGATAGACATACAAAAAATGCACAACAGATGAGTGACTGTGACAAGTATCATAGTAACAGAAAGGTAGGTAACTGTTAAGAGGAAAATATGTGTATATCATGTCTTTGGAGTGTAATAGAATTTTATGTAGCAGACATACAAATGTCTAGCCACACTATAAGAAACTTGCTTTATTGCTACATTTAAAACTTCTACGAAGAGAAATCCTAGGGACGCTATTTCTTCTATACTATGTAATAAATATGTTCTTAGCAAGGTATAAGAGACTGAAATGAAACTAAAGTTTTAAAGGAAAACTGATTATTGAGCAGTGAACTTTGGGCATGAAAGAAAACACTAATAGAAAAGAAACAGCAACTAATGACAGAAAACAAAATAAGTAGCTAAATAAAAAAAAAATCAGGATTATGATCTCAGAGTTTACATTAACATAATCAGATTGTAATGGGACCCTGCTGGTTCCTATCCAATAAAGAATTGATGCATAAAGTTAAGTACCCGGTTGTCAAAGAGTAAAGAAAAATGCTCATCTGTTCATGCAGCTTGCTTTAACAGTGCACAGATACCAAGCTCTGTCTGAAGTACAACAAACAATCAGCCTAATGAGATCATTTGAAAGAGAGAAGATAAAAATTGCTAATCTTTTGGAGCTGTATGCTTTTTGAAGCATACATTTGTTGAATTCAAGATTTTAACATGTTCCTTTGTTAGAAGGGAAGCAGAAAGGGTAAGTACATTTCATATGGAGCAGTTCTTGTAGACATTGTTAAACAACCTCTTTTTAGAGGACACATATATAAGCCCTTTTTCAAAAAAACTTTCCAGTGCTTGTGGTTCTTTTTCAGATTGTTTCAACACAACAGAAAATTTTATTAGATCGTAAAGAAAGATAGAGAAAAAATGTATGATCAGAACAAGGTTCAGTATGTTTTCTTAAATAATAAGAGACTATCCTTCTGCAATCAGTGCACTTGGAATAGTAGCAAGGAGAAGCACAAGCATTATCTGCAATCCTTGATTTTTTAAACAGAAAGTCACTGTTGTTAGCTTTGGTCTAAGATATGAAAGACTGTGATGTACTCCATGTAAATTCCTGCCATATTTTAAAGCACATGTGGAAAAAAAAAAAAAAAAAAAAACTAGTTTTATAGAAGTAGTTTTAAGTATGTGCACCACATCACTTAACATGGCATACATTGTCTCAAGATAATGTTGCAAATGTTTAGAATCAAATTGAAAAGGTGCATAGCTTTATTTATAAATCAACCAATAACATTCTTAAGGAGAATTTAAATGATATGAAAAACTGAACACTAATAAAAACCGTGAACAAGTAGATTTCTTAAATCTATTTAGAATAGCTTATAAAAGGCCGGACTTCTTACAAAAGGAACAGTTTAGATAGGAATGGGCATAAAAGCTGATACATATTTAGAGAATTAAAAGTAAAAGATCTGAATATAGCACATCAGTCTGTTTCCTAATACAAGATTTCTAAAGAAAATACACCTGCTTTATGACATCTCTATACTACTCTATACTATTCAAAAATTTTCTTCTTAATACAATAAAAATATACCACTAAATTTGTTAACTTACAATTGAAAGAAATCTCTTTAAGATAATTCCCAGCATATATCCCAGCATATTTTGTCCAGTTCCCCAGGCCCCCAACACAAGAAGGATGNAATAACGTGACTAGCGACTATCTCCAGTGAGCCAAAAAAAAAATCTTTTTCACTGAGAACAAAGTCTATTTACACTTCATTGAAATAACTCACTATTTTACCCAAACAGCTTTAAAAAAAAAAAAAAAAAAAAAAAAAAAAACCATGACACTCCAAACATTTACAAATATCAGAGAATCTGAAGTGGTAATAAAAATGTGCAATCTGTAATCAAAGCTATGAATATTACAAGAATCTTCCACAGGAAACCAGGACTCAATGTTCTTACATTTGCCTTAAAGAAAACCTGTAATTTCAAATGATATTTAGAAAACTTTGTTTTGACACAATGACATTATTCCAGAAGTAGTAGTAAGTTGCAGTACCAACACCATTTATTTTACATGTATATAATCAATTTTTAAGAGAAATTATGTTTTGGGATACTTAGAGAAGCATATTTTTCCTTTGTTCAGGCGATGAGGATATGAATTGGGTATTGATGATTTACTTGGTTCTTGCAATGATGGCATCACCAGTCATCATAATTCCATGTTCAGACATTGTTAGACCTTAAACTGTCATGTACCTGAAGTCTGGTACTACATTTAGCTCAAAATACTAATTTTTTTTTTCTGGGAACAGATAGTGCTTATTGCTATTGTGACACAAACTAATAATTCAAAATATATACAAAAAAGGCTTATTTTATAGAGCTGCAATGGTAAACTGAATAAATTCATCCATGTAGGAGAAGGAATATCCATGTTCATATTAAAATATCAGCAGGAAAGTTCAAACCCACTGTGCTATCTCTAATAAGCCATATTCTATTACATTTTAACAATGACTTTTCAAGATTAGATTTCTCCAAAGTGTTTCTCTGCTTATTAAATACTGGAAATTGCTGTTGCTCTTGTATTTTTTATGGTGTCATTTTCTCTTTGCTAAGCAATTGATGAATCTCTTCTAGAAACTTTTATAGAACTGACCATTTACAATTTTCCAGAGTGTGCTTTTAAGTGAGTTGCTTTCCAAAGACTGACACTGTTCAGAAAAAATGCAGAAAAGGAAATTAAAAGGCTTCAGCTTCGCATAATAGTTTCCTACTCACATGGATGGGCCTAAGCTGTTCTGGCTTTAAGACACCTCAATTATGCCCATCACACTGCAGTCACACCAGTAGAACTGTATCTCCACCATAGTGGGAAGCCAAAGAGCTGTTATCAACTCTTTCAGAGTCCTTCCTGTAAAATGTATGAAGTAATTACCTTAGGAAGAAGCACCTTATTTTTCTTCAATTTTCCCCTGAGTGTATTATACACACCAAAGTGCCTGATAGAATAAGAATATGAAGGTATTTTTAATATCAGAGAATGCTTACAAATGCTTACTCACTATTAATAGAAAATCTTGTGATACCTTGATGAGTTCTGAGATGGGACCAGTAAGCAAACTTGATTGTTCTTAACGTATGGGGGGAAAAAAAGCTGTTATAAAATTTGCTTAATATAACTTGATATGTTGTTTTAGTAGGACTTGAAGGATTTTTTTTCACTGATTTAAACTTTATGTTTCTTTATGTAGGATTACAGTTGTTCAGATTAAAACAATACTTCAAAACACTTTGTTCTGATTAAAATATCCTTGTATTTCTGAAGACTGGAGGTCTTTTTAAAATAATATATTTCCATCTGTTTCTATGTAAATTGAGAATATAGTCTATATTGAGAAATATTGAAGAATATTGCATCTGCAATAGTACTAAACTTATGCTTGTAGTTTTAAAAATGCCATCAGAAGCTAGAGATTGAACTAACGGGTAAAAAAGCATAACCTATGCAGCAATTTCCTCTTCATTTTAAATCCTAAACTATCCTCTTGGCTTTAAAGGATTATCTCACAAGAAAAATGAATGTGTGAACATCTGTTCACTACAGGACAGAAGATGAGTTTTGGTCAGGATATATGTCATTTTTATGTTTCTTGCGTGTTATTTAGTACAAGCTGGGTCTGGAAAGAAATTTGTTGTGTTAAACATTGTCCTTAAGGTAAGATATTTTGTTTCTTTGTGCTACTTTATGTGAATAAATGGAAACTTTGATCTTACTCAAAATTACTAGAATGGAAAATGCCATGTGTTTCTCAGAGACATCAAGTACTTAAAATACTCAACACTTTTAAATTTAGTTCTTCTTCAAGTACTTGAGGTACACAAAAATCTAGCCTATTTGAAAAATGCATACTAGCCTTACAGGTCTTTGTTCTGGTGAAGAGAAATGTAATTTGGCTGATTGTCACAAATGGATAAAGATTTAGATGTTGGAGAACCTTGGCGTAATAATACTAAATCTTAATTACCTTTGTAAAATGACACTATAAATAAAGAAAAAACAATAAGGATTTATTTCCTTGAGCCTGTCAGTGTGAACTAATGAGTTTCTGCTGTGGCTTCAATTGCTCCATCAGAAAAAGCCAGATAGTCCATGGAAATAAATGGATTGTTTCGAGAAAAATGCATAATTAATTCTTTCCCCACTAAGGAGTGTCAACAGATTCCTTTGAACAGGAGTCAGTACTGATACAAATGAGATCTAATTGGCCCAGATAAACCAATTCTGTTACTTTCTAAACAGAGAGTGCCAGCATGAAATGAAGCAGATGGTTAACACATTTAGCACTTCACAAAATCATACAGATTTCTAAGAGGATCTGTTATTATATTTGCCCAATTGTTTGTACCTTCAATACACAGTCAGGAAAGGAACATGATTATACAAAAAAGCACAGTATCATTCGTCCCTTCAGGGAATTAATTAACCTGGTTTATCCAGAAAACTGTAATAATCCTCTTAAACTGCTCTGTATAATATTGCCATGTAAGTCTAACAAACGTGAGGAATGATAATATTTTGAAGAAAACAGTAAGACATTTATCTTCTCTATGAACGAGAGACTTTAGAGAGTGGGGAAGAAAAAGGAAAAAGACTCGTTTCTCTCCTTTCAAAGAACAAAGCATCAAGGTACCTGATTTCCTTCTCATACACTACTAAGAGTTCCACAGGATTACTTAACTCCAGTGTTTGTCACCTTCATAAATCAGTGATCCAAATTCATGAAAAGATAAATAACTTATCCATGATTTAGAAGCTCCAGAGTATGTCTGAAAAGCTAATCATTTCACAACATCAATTTTATATTCTTCCTAGAATATTTGTCTTCACCGAGGGCATAACCTGCCAAGGAAACAAAGTATAAACAAACGTTCCCTGCAAAACTGAACTTTGGCTAGTATAGCACACTGTAACATCCCTCTTTTATTCTGGGCGAAGTAAACTATAATTCAAAAACATTGTGGTAAGTTTATCAGAGGATAAGATGAAACATCTTTCAATATGGAAAGGTCTTGCAGTGTGGAAAAGTCCAAATGTGAAACTTCAAACCAGAAACAATATACTAACACCAGCGTGAAGATATGGTTACTTAGCACCTGTAACCTCCTTCCAGGGCTGTAATATGCCCCAGCCTCCTGCTCCATGCTAGCTGAGATGTCATTGCTCTTCACTCCTCTTCATGATGGTAGAGATATCAGCAAGAGCAGTACAATTCTGAATAGCATCACAAACGCTGAAAGTGATGTGGATCAAAAATAAAATAGGGGAAAGAGGCAATGAGCCAGAACTCTTCGCTGGCTTGTGAACAAATGGCTGTAAAGGGGAAAATGCATTTAGAGAAGAAATGAAAAGGTTCCTATGTAGAAGAGCAGCAAGGTTCACAAACAGACTCCCAGTTTAGAAAATCAAACTTTATTCAAGAGCTTGTTACAGCCAAGAGGTCTACTGGGAGCTGCCACCACTTTGACAACTGGTGATGAGAGTAGTGTTATTAAGTCAGTTGGAATACATAAGGCTCCAGAAGCTTTTGCTAGTTTTATTAACATCAGTTTCATGCCACAGAGAGCTCTTACTGTCTCCTTTACACAAGCTTTATGAAATAATTAATGAAGTCAGTTTCATTCTGACGCTTTCCAAACAGTTTTTGGTGGTCCATTTATAACAGCAGATAAAGATGCAATATGGCATAATTTCTCTATGACTAAATTCAAATAGAAGAAAAAGAACTTGGGCTCGTGGCTCGTACTAACACATCTGTTACCACTTTTGCAGTCAACTCATGTTCCCTCATCAAAAAGCTTGACTTCTTTTGTTCAAGGTGTACCAGTACAGTGGCATGTGGATATGGCTGTAAAACCAGATGCATGATACTCAACCTGACAGTCTATAAATACAAGCAAACTGCTGTTTAAAAATTATCGATCTGAGGTTGGTTTTTCGTTTGTTTACTTGTTACTTTGTTTTTTAAGTTTTAGCCACGTAGCCCAGGTAAGTTTTTAAACCCACACAAGAAACCAAACACTCAAACTTCTGCTAACTAAAAAAGAATATAAAATGATCTTTAAAATGCATTAAAATCTTGTTTGAACTAATGCTAGGAGTCAAAATGGCCTTTAGGCTTATTTACATCCCTAGTCAGTTTACGTGGACACATTTCAGACCTTTTAATTCTTCTTAAGAGCATAACGCGAATGAATTATAAGCTAATTCACTTTAAATTCATACATGGATAGCTTGAATTAAGAATCTCTGTACTCTTCAATTTTGTGTACAAAAAATTGTTTTGGCTTTCATAAATTTAAAACAACCGAAACTAGCTAATGAACCACCACTGAATAACACTATTTCATAAGCACAAGACTTTCATAATAGGGTTGTTGTCTCCATTATGTTTCTCAAAAAAATAAAAAATAAAAATTACTGTATTATTATAGAGTCTTAGTTAATCTGCATTGTACTTTCCTCTGTAGATGCATCTTTTTCATATTTAAAGTGGCCTCATTATAGATCAACTCAAAGAATTTAAAGCATGCTGAGATCATTTTAATTCTATGTGAAAGAAGCATTACTCAGATGTTTTGTGATTTAACAATCTAATTTAAAAATTCATTCATGTCTATTCGAGTGGCTCTGTAGCTATCCTTAAATTATAGGAGAAAAATTGAAAAATCTAAAATGTTCTTCTCAATGAAGCCATTATGCCAATTCAATACTAAGATTCTAAGATAATAATATAAATGCCTTTCCAAAGTTTTTGAGATCTGTTATTCTTTAACTTGAGTGTCTTTATATAAAAGTTTTAACTCAAAGATAATATTTATTGATATCAAGCTCTCAAACTTCATATTTTCTTATTAAAAAAAAAGAAAAAAGGAAAATAACTTTTCACTACCCCCAAAAACTTTTAGAAAATGAGAATTTTTACTGTAACATTGTATATTAATAAATCCCAGGGATTTATAGAAGTGATAAAAGTGTTAGTTATAAAATTACTTTCACAGTAATCACAGTATTTACTTGTGTTTGCATGTGTGGCATGTTCATGCATATTTGCACTTGTTCATGTATGTTCTAACTTTTACGCATGTTGCACAATCATGTTTTCCAGCTTGTTAAGCATCTAGCATTTCACATGTGTTCACATGTGTGATTGCATCACACATTTTCTGGTGCATTTGAGTGTAGTTCATCCTTAATGGCATTTTCAGGACTGCAGATATCTGAAAGATGTGATGCATTCAATTTCTAGAGCTTGTTTAATACTGGATCCTCAAAGTTGATTCCCAAGTTCATCTGGATTGTAGGTAAATCTTCAAAGAATAGAATCCAGTAGTGAGTGGCACAAAGGCAGTAATTTACAATGGCCGAAACACCCAAAACGGTGTTAGCAATAAAAGCTCCATTAGCTGAAAACTTACTGTGCCATCTCCATTAAAGAGTTTGTAAAAGCGGTAAAGAAAATTTTGTGAATCAGAGCTCAACTGCTGTTGCCATTGCACAGTAGCCTGAAGTAATGTTTGCTCAGCCACAGTCTTTTTCTGCAAAGAAAAATGAATGAAAGAAATGTCCTAGCAACAAGAAGTGTGATGACCTGTAAAAGTGTAGACTCATTTGTTTGTCATGAAAACAGCAAAAATAGCAATGATTGCTTTGTCCTGTTGGAGAAAGTAAAATTGTCATTTTAGTCACAGTCAAGAGCTTGGAAACTACAGCAGCAATCATAATTCTCACCTGGACAGCATTTTATCCAAGTTGCCTTTTTAACAAGATAGCGAGCAAATTCAGAAGAAATATACATGTAAAAATTAAAATAGCAAACATGGAGGAAAATAACATTCTTAAGAATTACTAACATTGAGTTAAGTATCTTTCCCTTCCAGTAGAAACTATGGGACAAACATGCCTGAACTCAGCCTTCACTAACAAGTCTGCAGGTAATACAGACGGGGAAGGCTCCCACATACCTTCCTTAGCAAGTTCTCTGCTTCACTAACTCACTGACACTGCTTTATGTTGACATTTTCATCTTTTATAACTCCCCACTCTGCCAGGAACCTCTTTAGAATAAGAGTGAGTGGTTATATGCAGCACTTTTCCCCTTAGGATTGCTTTCTCATTAAGACTGAAAAAAAACTACTGGCTTTTTGATCAATCCAGATTCACATCCAAATGGCAGCTCTCTATCATTCAGAAGCAGCTCACTCATATCACATCTTCATCTGTCCTCTGATAGTAGTATCTCCACATTAACATTCAAGAAATATTATCTAGTAGTATAGGCTTCATGTGTGTTGTACCAGAAATTTAATAGTTGCTAAATACACTCGCATAAAAATGCTTCTCTTGCTGAAAGTTTCACTCTTGTTTGCAGAGCAGCAAGCCCGCTATCAGAGTCTTGGCAGATGCTCTATTGTCTGGAATACACACAAAGAGCTGGAAGAGACAGGCAGCCCCTCCTTTCTCTCTCTGCTTTCTCTGGGTGCTGCTCAATGAGAAGAATGAAATGGATGTGATCCAAGATCATTCTGCATAAACAGCGAACAACATCCTCGGCATACAACAATGCATCTCCAGAAGGAATTCACGTAGCTTAAAGCTGTGTTACAGGACAGCATCTGAGTTGCAACAGCAGATGCAAAGCAGGAAGTGTTGCAGGTGTTGTTTATGATAAGAGCGAAATCACTTCATGCAATTTTGAGTGTAAGTCTGTCAAAATCAGAAAGGTCTTTCCAAAGATAAATCCAATTAAAATGAAATGAATTCCAGTTACTATCCCCAGCAAACCTTTGGAACTTCTAGCAGTTCAATGTGAAGCAGCAAGTAATGCATACATTTAAAAGTCTTTTTCTGCATTTGCACTCATTCTCTGACATCATTGTAACTTCTTCACGAGACTTCCATGTGAGAAGTTCATGGATGTACAGAAGTTAATGCTGATGAACTGATTCAGAAACCTCCACTGCAAATCGCAAATAAATATTACGAAGAATAAAGATACTCCTGAAGAATATAATTCTTCAAAGTGACAGAGGAAGTGACTCCAAAGTTTATGGGTAAACTCCAAAGTTTATGGGTAAAATCTGAATGTCCTGGATTCAGTTGCGACGTAGTTGATTTTCTTCACAGTGTCTGGTATGATGCTAAGTTTTGGCTTTAAAGGAAAAACAATGTTGATAACACACTCCTGTTTCACTTGTCCCTGAGCATTACTGTACAGAGCCAAGGACATTTTAGTTTCTCAGCTTCTGGAACTGTCCTGCCAGTGAGGGGCTGGGGGGGCACAAGTTGCTGAGAGGGGACAGAACCAGGACAGTAGACCTAAACTGGCTAAAGGTATATTCCACACCATATGACATCATGTGAAAAAAGCTATAAAACTAAGGGAAGTTGGCCAGAGGGACTGCTGCTGCTCAGGAACTGGCTGGGCATCGGTTGGTGGGTGGCAAGCAACTGCTTTGAGCTTCACTTGCTGTGTGTATATATGTATATATATATATAATTATAATTATATAATTATAGCTACTGTTATTGCACTCTTCTTTTTCTGTCTTAAACAATTTTTACCTCAACCTAAGTATTTTACCTTTTTTTTTTCCTGATTCTCTCCCCCATCCACCTGGGAGGGTACGGGAAGTGAGTGAAAGGCTTCCTGTTCACAAATCTGGCTTCAGAAGACCGTGTGTACACAGATTTAGATTTAAATANAACTGGCTAAAGGTATATTCCACACCATATGACATCATGTGAAAAAAGCTATAAAACTAAGGGAAGTTGGCCAGAGGGACTGCTGCTGCTCAGGAACTGGCTGGGCATCGGTTGGTGGGTGGCAAGCAACTGCTTTGAGCTTCACTTGCTGTGTGTATATATGTATATATATATATAATTATAATTATATAATTATAGCTACTGTTATTGCACTCTTCTTTTTCTGTCTTAAACAATTTTTACCTCAACCTAAGTATTTTACCTTTTTTTTTTCCTGATTCTCTCCCCCATCCACCTGGGAGGGTACGGGAAGTGAGTGAAAGGCTTCCTGTTCACAAATCTGGCTTCAGAAGACCGTGTGTACACAGATTTAGATTTAAATAGATTTAAATGCACAGAAAGAAAGAGCAATTAACAATAAGACCAAGAACAAATTATGTCATATATTTGTAGGCAATTATTTTTCTGTTTGTACCAATGGCAATCAGGTTTTTTTCTGATCTTGCACCATCCAGAATTTCCACTAAAAATCCAAAATCAAAAGAAAAGGAAGAGGGCTTGGTAAAATTGGAATGAAGGGAAATTGGTTTTGTCATCTGCTCACTTAACAATATTTCTGTGATTTCCTTCCTTTGCTGGATTTTCTGTCCTCCAAAATGGTCAGAGTATTCACTGGAAAAACAGTAGCAAACCCTTCTTCATTTTGGTTCACCAGGATTTTGAGTATCAGTTGGTAAGTGTGGCAGAACTTGGTATCTTTTCAGTCTGTAAAAGAACTTGAAGTCAATCTTCATCAGTTTTTATTCTGGTGGTGCCAGCATTTTCCAGTCAAAACAAGCCTGTTGAAGTAAAGGCCGCTAGAAAGAAGAACACAGTAAAAATGCAAGCTTGACCAAAGGACCACACAACCCTCACAAATTGCTTAGAAAATAAGCAGAATGAAAGAAGAGATGGAGATTAACATTAGTCAACACAGGTATGAATGAACATCTGTCCTTAAAGCACTGGAAGGGAGTTAGCATTAATTCTAATGGCAGATTAAGACATTTTTATATCTCTCAGAGCAGTTGTAGCATTTTTTGTTTGAAGTACATATATAAACCAGTCCTGACTCCAGTGTGCATCAGTACTTTCCCCCTAACATTCTGCTTCTGTGGGCTATCCAGAATTAGCTGAAGACAGAGGCTGTAGAGGTATTTAGGTCAAAATGCTTTACGTCATGTTATTTACATGGTGTGTACTCAGTGCAATGGCTGTGTTTCAAATGTGCAGATATGCTCATGAACTAATAAATTTTTGTGTATGTTGTGTCTTGATCTAGTGCTACAGAAAAAGTTTATACTTGAATGTGAAAGAAATCTTATCAAGTGCATCCACCTCTTAAATGTACACTGCTTTATTAAGGATTTATTACCAGCTGCAACAATCCGGAAATAATTTAAAAGATTCATCAGATGTTCACGATTAAACAGTTTTAAGACATCAGTTGATTGCTATTAGTTTGCAAGTTTGCAGGGGTTGTCGTTACAAAATGTTGAACCACAATAATTAACTACTTTATGAAGTTTATCATTAGGGAGGTAAAGTAGGCCTTCTAACTAAATGGTTTAGCATTTTTTATTATTATTATTATTTTTATGTATTTATTTTAATTTACACCCTGGTAGTAAGATGACCATGATAGAGAGAAATAATTAGGTGAAATGTATTGTTGTTTTGCTGTTTTGTTGTTGCTGTTATATTGTCCTCATCCATAGTGTGTACTGAACTTTATACTGTATAGAGGTAGGGTGATTTTGGTGATATGTACCTTTCAGTTTCAGCAAAGAAAGAAAGCAAAAGTCTTGCACATTATGCAGCCTCCTACTATCCTCAAAGCTGATCTAATTTATCCATTATAGATGAAGCAGAAGCCTGACAGAAAAACATGACATATGATGGTCTAATTATTATAATCACTTCCTAATAACATGGTTTGCAAGTTCAGAGTTTACTTTCATCATCCTTTGTGCGAATAAATTCAATAGATCAAATGTTGATACAAATCCAAAGCAACGGTGACCTAACCAAAGCCTTTCTAGCAAGTCATGAATTTCCTGCCTGAAATCTAATCTTGGAGAAAAATCTGCATTTTTTTCTGTCTTTCAGGATCTGACCTAGAGTCAAATGAAGAAAACTTACATAAAATCATGGTCATTGCTTTCAGCTGTCTTTTACTTTCTTTTCACTTGATGCTCTACAGTTAGTGAAAAACTACAGAATAACTTCTCACAAAATAAACCCATTATCATTAATTCTAAATAGTCTTCAACTGAAGGAGTTGTACTAGAATTGCAGTAGTATAATGTTGTAGACAGTCTCTCAAATTGCACTAAACTCCTGGAGATATACAGATAATCAGTACATAAGCTAGACAAGGGACGCACTTTGGATAACTACTTGTCTTCTGAGAGCCTGCTACACTGCATTTTCAACTCTGTCCAGGTTTAACAAAGTAAAGTATCATGCAATATAAATACATTTCAATATCTGAGGCAATTCTGATGAGAACACTTACTTTGTTACCCACGTATACCTTTAAGTGTCCATGCTCATCATGTCTACTCCAGAAGATCCACAAACTCAAGCAGTAACTGTCGAGAAATTACACTACAACCAAACATGAAGTTTTTGATTCCAAACAATGAAACATACTTATTCCAACTGAATGCTACTGATTATGCATACATAAAGTTGTAGCCATGTTCCTTATAATTTTACTACACTTGCATAACAAGATCTGCATTTAATAACACTGTCTCTCTTTGAGCTGTTATTATAGCAAGGCTCAAATTACTGTGCAAAAATGAGTCCAGAAAAGAGAAAAATAATCTTTTTATACCTTTCTATACTGTGTCTCATCCAGTAGTATTACATGGCTTGAGGCAGAATGGCTTGAAGACTGCATAGAGGAAAAGGACCTGGGGATGTTGGTTGATGCTCGGCTGAACATGAGCCAACAGTGTGCCCAGGTGGCCAAGAAGGCCAATGGCATCCTGGCCTGTATTAGAAATAGCATAGCCAGCAGGAGCAGGGAGGTGATCATTCCCCTGTACTCAGCTCTGGTGCAGCCGCACCTCGAGTACTGTTTTCAGTTTTGGGCCCCTCACTACAAGAAAGACATTGAGGCCCTTGAACATGTTCAGAGAAGGGCAACAGAACTGGTGAGGGGTCTAGAGCACAAGTCTTATGAGGAGCGGCTGAGGGAGCTGGAATTGTTTAGTCTGAAGAAGAGGGGGCTCAGGGGAGACCTCATTGCACTCTACAACTTCCTGAAGGGAGGTTGTGGTGAGGAGGGGGTTGGCCTCTTCTCCCAGATAACTACTGACAGGACGAGAGGGAATGGCCACAAGTTGCGCCTGGGTAAATTTAGACTGGATATGAGGAAAAACCTTTTCTCTGAAAGAGTGGTCAGGCACTGGAATGGCCTGCCTAGGGAGATGGTGGAGTCACCGTCCCTAGTGCTGTTCAAGAAGAGTCTAGACGAAGTGCTAAGGGATATGATTTAGTAGCTTAGTGGGTAGGGATGGTGATAGGAGGACGTTTGGACTAGATGATCATGTAGGTCCTTTCCAACCTAGTGTTTCTATGATTCTATGATTCTATGGCACTAACGTTCTGTCACTCAGTATTGATAGTATATAAAGTAATGGCATTAATTTCTAGGAAAAACAATCAAACAAACAACAACAACAGCAAACAGATATAATCTGTCAAGTTTTTGAATACCTAAAGCAGAAGAGGAGTACATTGTTCCTAGCAAGTAGGACACAGACAGATTAATAGAAAAAAAATGATGGTTAAAAAAATAAAAAACAATTTTAAGGAAAAAGCTGAAGAAATCATAAGATGAAAGGGCAATCAATGTTATGGATATGCAATCTGTCTTTTTCTTCAAAAAGTCACTTTTGACTATGACTAGACAAGAATGAGGACTGCTCCAAAAATAATGCCTCCTATTTTTATTATGTTGGCTCACTGTATCAGAGGTGAGTGTTGGTGGTTATGATCATAGAGGTTAAACCTTTCCATCAATATTCCAGTACGTTTTGTTGCTGTGTGACAGATGGCAGCAGAGGAATAGTTGGACAAAATGGCGCCTGACATGGAAGTGCATATGAAGCAAAAGTGTGGAATGAATTCCTCCATGGAGAAAAAAATGGTAGCCATCGACATTCACTAGTGCTTGCTGAATGTTTATGGAGACCAAACAGTGGATGTGAGCACAGTGAGGTGGTGGGTGGTGCATTTCAGCAGTGGTGACAGTGGGTCACTTCAGCTTGTGTACATTTTTAGGAGCATCACATGTAGGCTCTTGTTCATGGCTAGTGAAAATGCGTCACTGATGATGGTGACTATGTTGAAAAAAGAGTGTTTTGTAGCTGAGAATTTGGTCTATTGAATAGTTCATTGTATTGTAATAGCCCATTGTAGCTGCAGTATTACTGAGTTTGAATTAGGTGCAAAGGCATGTGATACCTCCATGAGGGGTTATCAGTGGCAATCCATCAACACTGAATTTTGAAAACATTTTTAATTCAGTGTATGTGCCTAGGTTTTTTTAAAGTTGTTATTGGAAGCCAGTAGGGTTTCTTCTTCCTTGACGTATGCCAAAGACGAGCAGAAATTTGGGGAAATAGTAGTGATTGGTCACAGATGAAAACCATATGGAAAAGAGGACTATGATGCCTAGGTAACAAAATCTTTCACCTGAGGTTTCTCTAGCATATAGATTCACATTCACACTCATAAGAAGTAAAATCAGAAGGGAATGGAGTGCAGACATCTGAATGCTTTCATTCCCAATGCACACCCAGAGTGGCAAAACTATCCTGTGACCACCAGGATTTTAATCCTTAGGATCCTGCAGCACTCCAAAAAGATGTTGTTACAGGTAAAACCTTGCCACCTTACATGTAAGGCAGCATGCAGTGTAAACCCAGCTTGAAGCCATCTATACCCATCAGTAGCAAAGAAGTTTTGCACCTAAACAGAGAGGATGAGGTAACATGGAACTCTTATTTTGTCTGATCATTAACCAAAGAGGCATGGGCTTTGGATTTGTCAGTGTACTCCCCAAATAAATTGCTGGCAAAATGGGCTAATCTGCAGGTGCCTTTAACCTTCCATGCTCCAGCTGTAATTGTGATGTTATATACAACTTAGTTCACAAAGGCCAGGGTATAAATTCACTGCTTGCTGTCTCCTCGTTATGCCAATTTATTCACAATCAGCTGTACAGTTTGCTATGCCTGCATCAAGAGCACAGTCATCAGACTACATGATTGCTTTAATGATTTTGTGAAGCATTGTAGTCCATTAGGATAATTGGAAGCACAACCATATTCTAGCATACTTTTCTTGGCTAGGCAATTTTCTTCAAAGCATTTGAGAAAAAAGAACAGTGTTGTACCATCACACACCCTGAGTCAGTGACTGGAAGAGGATCAGACAGGACACTATGCTTTGACCTCAAATATCAGGGGATAGACCACACTAATCTTATCAGTAAATTTCTCTTGTGAAACTGTAAAGCACTGGAAAAAGCTATGCCAGAAAATAATCCACTGTTATTCAAATCACCCTCAACATGACTGTGAATTGGGAATCTTTATGCTAAAACAACGTATGGCCAGTTATCAGAATGCTGCCAGCATCAAGCAGCGCACTAACACAAGGCCATAAATATGCCCTAAGAAATCTGGTGCTGGGACCAGAATGTCAAAACAACAAGATAGGAAGGAAGGCGTTCACAGCCCTGACAAGTATAGTCAAGGATAAGATAGTGCCATTAAATCCCAGCTGTCCCTCATAATCAAGGTAAAATTACTAATGACAGTATTTTTAAAGCTATATTATTCATTTAAAACATGTTCCTCATGCTCTTCAGCTTTCATAAACTACTTTTGCAATAGGGAGGAAGTGAGGATAGAGCCTTTCCAATATTCTGATCTTCCCTCAGAACACCCAGAGTACCTGCAGAGCAACACCCGCTGCATCTGGCTCAGATTGTGCAGGATACAGTATTTCCTAATCACTCCAATGACTATTTCGCCTACCAGAAACAAGAAGCGTAATAGCTTAGCTGGCTTCAGATGAGAACAAAATGTTCCATTCAGTGTTTCAAGAACCTAGAAGGAGATACTGCTAGCTGTATTTTCTTAGTTCTTCGCTAGTCCAGCGATACTAATAGTTAACGTTAGCATGCATCTAACATAGAAACTGATGACCTTTATTGCAGTAGAGATCGCTCCCTAAGGCTCACGTATATCTTGAGATAGCAAGATGACAAAGCACTGCTTTCAGAACTGAACGCTCTTCTGCCTTTGGAGTCAGTATTAATGTTGGCCCTTGACTAGGGATTCAGTCAAACTAAGAAGCTCCTCAAGCAGTAGTTTCCATTGGCTTTTTATTATCTAAATGACATAAATGTTCCACAGTGATCCAGACAATCTGTTCACTCATATTTCTTCCAGCTCTATGACTTTCATACCAACTACTTGGGCTGCTATGCTTAAAGATTTTGACACCATTGGATGTACATCCTTATCTTTCCTTCTAACACTCAAATTGCACTCAATTAAAGGCCTTTGACACTGCCTTGCACAGTATTCTCCTGGGGAAGCTGTCAGCCCATGGCGTGGACAGGTTCACACTTTGCTAGGTAAAAAACTGGCTGGAGGGACGGGCCCAGAAAGTGGTGGTGAATGGAGTTAAATCCAGCTGGCATCCTGTCATGAGTGGTGTTCCTCAGGGGTTAGTATTGTGGCCCACCCTGTTTAATATCTTTATTGACAATCTGGATAAAGGGATTGAGTGCACCTGCAGTAAGTTTGCAGATGATGACAAGTTGGGAGGAAATGTCAATCTGCCTGAGGCCAGGAAGGCCCTGCAGAGGTACCTGTGCAGGCTGGATCATTGGGCTGAGGCCAATGGGATGAGGTTCATCAAGATCATGTGCCAGGTCCTGCACTTTGGTCACAACAACCCCACACAATGCTACAGGCTTGGGGCAGAGTGGCTGGAAGACTGTGCAGAGGAAAAGAGTCTGTGGGTGTTGGTTGATACTCAGCTGAACATGAGCCAGCAGTGTGCCCAGGTGGCCAAGAAGGCCAATGGCATCCTGGCCTGCATCAGAAATAGTGTACAGCAGGAACAGGGAGGTGATCATGCCCCTGTACTCAGCTCTGGTGAGGCCGCACCCTGAGTACTGTTTTCAGTTTTGGACCCCTCACTACAAGACAGTGGAGCCCTGGAGCGTGTCCAGAGGAGGGCAACGAAGCTGGTGAGGGGTGTAGAGCACAAGTCTTACGAGGGAGGGAGCTGGGATTGTTTAGTCAGGAGACGAGGAGGCTCAGGGGAGACCTTATTGCTCTCTACCACTATGTGATAGGAGGTTGTGATGAGGTGGGGGTCGGCCTCTTCTCCCAGGTAACAGCGAAAGGATGGAGGGAATGGCCTTAAGTTGCACCAGGGGAAATTCAGGTTAGATATTAGGAAAAACATCTTCTCTGACAGAGTGGTCAGGCACTGGAACAGTCTGTCCAGGGAGATGGTTGAGTCACTATCCCTGGAGGTGTTCAAGGTTGGTCTGGATGAGGAACTGAGAGACATGGTTTAGAGGGTAATCTTGGTTGTACGTGGACAGCTGGACTAGATGATCTTAGAGGTCTTTTCCAACCTTGATGATTCTATGATTCATGGCTTCAGAACAATGTTATACAGCTGAAATCAACCATCAAGGAGTTAATTTAACCTGGTCTTTAAAGTCTGATTCAACACCATAATTGTCTGACTTTCGTTTGGCTTTGTTTTGTTTTTTAATTTGTGCCATAGCAGAAACATCAATGTCATTTAAGTTTTGCAAGTGCTATCCATGATCATTATAAATAGGATATAAGTATTTTATGTAAATTTATCTAGAATTCACATTATCCTATGGAGAAAATAAAACAGCCAAGAAATAATTTAGCATAGACATTTTCATGCTTCTAACCATCATAGCACTCAGTTACTGGAGCAGATGGGGTGATGCAACAGCAAAATATTCTATTGTTTTTAGGAAATCAATGAATGTATGCAAAGTAGTACATAAAACATAGTAACTACATAATAAGAACTGGAGTTAATGGATTCTTTTTTTGAGACCCGTGACTAAAATATGAAATATTATTCTGAATTTTTGATAATTGTACTGAAAGACTAGGAGTATTAAGAAACTGTCAGGCAGGGGGTTGGAAGAACTGTCATCTAAACATTTATTCTGAGCGGCTAATGTTGATCATTCCTCTTGCACACACTGAAATATTTCTAAAAGTCCAATTTTTAATTTTCTAAGGATTTCTTTTCAATGCCTGAATGTAAGAACAAATTTGAATTACCCTTCACTTTAACATTAACAAAAATACACATTACTACACCGCTACTGGGCTTATAGAACAATAGCATCTCCAAAAGAATGAAGAAGAATGCAACACACCACTCACCATTGCTCAACTAGTATGAGGCTTATGGGAGCAATAGACTGCTGAAAGTTCATTATGTTGTCCATGGTGAAATGCTAACATCAGACAGCCATATGTTGCAATAAAAAGTCTCGGAGCCAGCAAGTGCTGAACAAAACAGTGGGGACACAGAGCTATATCACAGCATGTGTCACCAGATCTGAGACATCTCACACCTGCAATCTTGAAAACCAGAAGAGGACAGAATAATTACATCACTGGGCAAATCACACTATGCCAGACGGCTATAAAGGAACCCCTTATCTCCTTCCCAAAACCTCTCCTCCCCTCTGTTTCCTTGGGCAAGTTTAGCATTGTTTTTTACATAAAACTCCAACTGTTTTATGCAACATACAGCAACAAAACAAGTTTCTCCTCTCATCAGAATATATGGGCCTCAGACAATATCTAGTGAAAAGATGAAAACTATTGTTAACAAATGTATCTGCATTTACTGGAGTAGAACCAGCCACAGGGCAAAGTTTATAACCTATCCACAAGAAGAAAGCTGCACTTACAGCAAGCCCAGCTGTTCTCTATTACCTGCATTACTTCTATCCAGATCTAGTTTAATCACAGGGGTTCACAAAGTCCCTTGTAAAAAATCATTAGCACTTGACGCGCACTACAAGGTTTATTTTTAAAAAAATATTTCAGATTCCAGGCGAGGCCCCATTCGTAATCCTCTTTTTAAATTACAATGCAATATCAGTCCATTCAGGAAGCAATTAAGCCTAGCACTTGATCAACGCAAAAGAAAACAAAATCTTGCTTCCTTTAGCTTAACTACTATTGAGAAAACATTCAAGTAAATAAACATGCATTTTAATTGCTTATAAAACAAGGAGAAAGGGACAAAAGGCTCAGTGATCTATAGCTTACCCTAAGTTGTTACTGAGAATGATTTTTAGGTTTTGGTATTTTTTGGAGTAGCACTATCACAAATAAAAACTACACTTCACTAATAGTAGAGAGGCAGCAAAATATTTATTGACATAAGATAGTGATTTTGAAAAGCTTTGTCATAAGTAAGACAGCAACTTAACAAGATTTGAGATGGCAAGGTACATTTGATTATTTATTGTGTAAAGAGTAGAATTAATTACGCACATTCAGGAGACCCTCCCATTGAGTCATGAGGTTCAGAGTGAACCCCTTAGGTGTGGCTGGATCCACTCCTATTCCCAGACCTGGTCTGAGGGATTATATGTGCAATCAATCTAAGATTGAATCTTATCTTAAAGCTTAAGACTATTAGACGTACTGAGGATCTGTATCATCAAGGCATCCCTTGACATCAAGGTGTGAGGGATCTCTGCACGGGCATAACTCAAGAGGCATCCCTTCTCGAGGGAAAATCCCACCGTACATCCAGCTACCACACAAGAAAGCTCCAAGGGGTCTTGGGCTGCTCATTATTCACAGGGTAAGATGGTTGACTTACAGTTTTTGGTGTACGCGCTTAAAGCTCTCAGCTGTTGAACCAGGTCTCTATTATTAGTTCTTTGATCACGCAGTTTGAGACAGATTGGTGGCTGTTATCCATCTTGGCACCTGAACAAGGCCTTGGACATAGCAGACAGGCAGAAGGAGGAAGTTGAATGGAGTGAAACACACTGTCACAAACACATGACATTTTTGCTTGGGTAATGTATTGCTTGATAGTAAGTAACTTAGATCTTTGCCAAAATGGGGAAGAAAGAATAATTTATGAGATTGCTCAATAAAACAAATATCCAACATCTCACATCAAGCTTTAGTTAAGTGTTTGTAATTAACTAACAAAAAAATAGTGTCACTACTGAGCTTTTGAAAACTTGTCCTAAGCGAATGTAGAAGTCATTGATTTCTGACTTGGATAGAATCAATGTTTTCACTTAAGTAATCTGCATACTTAGGTCTGGACAACTGCCTATGAGATTTGGTGTAATTATATTCCCAGAACCATCACTGGTAACAGGTACTAGGGAAAGTCTGAGTCCAGTTTCATATCAAGAACACTTAAAAGAAAAAACTATTTTCCATCTGTGTTAGGATTTCTACCTACTAAATCAGAGCTTAACAATAGGGTGGGTAAGAGCTATACAAATGTAAGAGATAGTCACTGCTCTGAGACCAGAGAAAAGAGAATTAACATTGATGTTATAAAGGGAAAATTGGGACAGCAGCAGACAGAATAATACGCTGTGATCTAATGTCAGCAGCATAATGTATGTGAATTTATATTTGTACACATGGCAGAAAAGTTCATTACAGCCTCTAATCTTCTGTTTAATGTATTTTTATGTGATCTATTGAGATATTGATTCAAGTTCCACTCCATAGCATATTTTAATGGGTGTCTATCAGGTAATTTTATTCTCTTTGAAATACTGTACTTGAATCTATGATCCTTTTCTGGAAATAAGTAAGATAAAATGATTTTTTTTTTGACTTTCAATCTCTAAGTATAATTTATTAAAATTCAATTTTTTATATATTCTTTTTTTTTCTTTCTTCCAGGATATTAACCTCATCAGTATGAATTTCCTATGTTTTAAACTCAGATTTTACATGAAAAATTATGCAGACAGGATACAGTAACTGTACGATATTTTTCCATTTTCAAAACAAAACTCAAGTGAATTTAATTTAACAAGGTAATAAAATCCATCTTTTAGTTTAAACGAAGTGGAATTATTACCACTATTATGCTTAGTACTCAGATTAACCTTCAAGTGATTTAACTTTCTAAATTTCACTGTTTAGGAAAATTCTACATGCATCAAACAAGAGCACTGCACTGAATAATCAATATTAAATTAACGACTTCTTTGCAATAGCAAAACATGAAAAAAACATGTAATTTATGGATTAATCAAAGGTAATTTATGCTGAAATACATTGTACATAGTAGCTTTCCAGCAGCTAGCAGAACCTGCTAGATACTCAGGAAAACTGCTGAAATTTGCTGAAAAAACCAAGAGAAAAGCTCTGCACTGAGGTGGTTTCACAGTACAATCAAACCAATCTAGCAAGCAGCTGCCATGTGAGGTGGTGATGACACCCCTCACTCTCCCAGGCTCCTACCAGGAACACATCCCTCTTTCAACATGCTCACATAGGTACCAAGCTGACCGCATGGCAAACCAATCCTGGAAGCTAAATGCTAGAGATCTAACTCTTCAGAACAGAACTATTTTTCTTCCGCTGCATTTTATGGCTCCAGCTCACCATACAATCGTATGAGCACTATTGCTGATGTAAGAGGAAAAGCAGGAACACACAGTTCCCAAAGACAGAAGGTGGAAGCAGGATTGCTCAAGTGAATGAAGGATAACCAACAAAGTATGTTATTTATGTAGGTTGCTCTGAAATGCCTTCTATTTATTTCTGTGGAAACTACAACAGATACAAAGAACACAATAGTATCATTTGATAGAGCAAATTCTCAGATACAAAACGTTGTTTTTCAACATAGTCACCAATATTAGCTATGCATTTTTGCCAGCTATGAATAAGAGCCTATATGCCTCAATCCTAAAAATCCACATGGCCATCTGGAATGTGGCTTGTCTTTCGCATCACTGTCACCACTGATGAAATGCACCACTCATCACCTCACTGTGCTCACATCCACTGTTTGGTCTCCATAAACGTTCAGCAAGCGTTAATGAATGTCAATGGATGCCGTTCTTTCTGCATGGAGGAATTCAATTCCACACCTTTGCCCCTCTGCTGCCATCTGTCACACAGCAACAAAATGTAACAGAATATTGGTGGGAAGGTACATTCTCTACTGGCATACCATCAACATCCTCCTCTGACATCATGGACCAATATAATAAAATGGGAGGCATTACTTTCGGAGCAGCCCTCACTATATTAATTATTGTATTTTCATATTTACTGAATTTCTGTAATATTTTCTTAACAAAACTTACTTTTATCAACACTAGCCTGAGGATTTTTGGAGTGCTGTGGACGTTATATTACATTGAATCTGACAATATACTTGTCTTTGCACCAACTTGATTTTTTGCTATATAATCAATATGTGTATATACACTGCTATGTAGCCTGAATTCGGTATAGTATTTCAGTTGAATGAATCATAATTGTCATATATTCTTTTAAGTGTGTTTTTTTTATTTTTTAGCTTTCTTCACAGCAAGGGTACATTGCTGGTTCATGTTGATATTGAACTAGGATCACCAATTCTTTCTCTGCCAAGCTAATTTCCATCTAGGCAGTACCCAGCATGTATTGGTACATGGGATTGTTTCTCTGCTGTAGCAGGAACACTTCTCCTTGGGAATCTCCTTCGTGTGGTTCTTGTCATTTTCCAGCCTGTCCAGGTCCTTCCGGATGGCAGAGCAATCCTTTGGTGAATCAACTACTCCTCTTAGTTTCATGTCATCACCACAGGTCCCATCATCCAGATCATTAATTAAGATGTTAATTAGGGCCAGACCCAGTATTGACTTCTGGGATACACTGCTAGTTACTAGCCTCCAACTAGACTTTGTGCCTGTGATCATCACCCTCTAAGCCTGGCTGTTCAGCCAGTTTTCAAACCACCTTACTGTCTGCACATTCAGCCCATAGTTATCAGCTTCAGTTCACTGGAATGCTGCCTGTAATTTCCCACTATATAATGGCTAATGCATCCTTGTAGGATTAGGTTTGTGAAGCAAAGCAATTTGTGAGTAAAATTAATTGTCTGGTGTCAGAAAGTCATCCAGAGTCTGCAACCCGCTTAAGAGAGAAACACACCTTCAGAGAGAGTTTCATTTCACTTGTTTTACAATGGCACAAATCACTCTCAAAGTGCCTCTTTTCCCATTGGCTACAGGGGGATCCTAAACCTGAAGACACCTGAATTTAGAAGGGTAGATCAAGATGTGAACAATTTCATGCCAATTCATCTGAACCTAATTTGAACTCTTTACCCATTGCAGAGGCTTAATATTAAGTGGCAAGCTAATTTCAGCCCTTTTCTTCATTATCTTGAATTTCTTATTAATTCCAATAGGTATTCCAAGAAAGAAGCTGTTTTACAAACTCTGAGCTTCGTATTATTGTTACTTTTTTAACAATACATAGTCTGTGGACTTGCATTTAGAAGTAGAGTGATAGATAGTTCCAATTCTATGTAGGATAAACAGATCTGGGTGAATAGCGAAAGAAGCATCCTACTCCTCCATCCCTACCCTAGGCCTATAGACCCAGAGTTACGATCTCTATAGCAGTTTCTTGCATGCAGCCAAAGTAAATCTCTTCAGAATAATTCATTATATTATATTAATTGTCTCGCAAAATACAAATATTTACTTTGAAAAGTTACAGGATAATTAGTTGTTAATACTACTAGTTGTTAACTACTAACTTTTTATATATTTAGAAGCCTGAGCATCCTTAAATTATTTTAAGCTTCAGCATATCAGTAAGGAAACTGAGGTGGAAAGGCTATGAGTAGATCTTTTTGGTATTATATTTCTAATCTGAGTAAAATTAATCTAATAAATTTATTCTCAATCATCTTATATAATCACTTCTTCCATGGAAACTTTGCGTCTAACACTGAACATGCTTACTCAGCGAGAGAATGGAAGAATGTTTTCCACGTATACTCATACAGGATATCTTGTACATATTAACTACTTCCGATTAAAAACAATGACAAAAACAACAACAAAAACATCCAAAGTAACCAAACAAAACAAAAAAACAAAAAACAAACAAAAAAAAAAAAACATGAATTATACGAATACTCTCTAAGGTAGAACTTTTATTTCTTCCTTTTTTTTTAGAATATTTCATTTGTCCTCTTTATTATCTCTGCTTTCTAAAGTGAAGACAAAACTACCAGCTGCACAAAAAGAAAAGCTATAACTTTGCAAAACTCTCGGAAGTGCTATGGCAGTCCTTCTTAAAGGATTTGAATGATATTAGAAAACTCAGTTATTTCTTATCTCTTTGTGCTGTTAGTTAGAGAGGTGCAATGTTTGACTTGTATGAGCGATTTTATTGGGAGATGAAGACTATGCAAGAGCAGAGCTAAGCAGATAAAAAGCCCGTAGGAGTTTTGTGATCGATTCTCGCTTTACTGTTGTTTACTGCTGTTTTACATGAGATGCTGTTTTTCTGTGCATTGTCTCTGAAAATTCACCCTACGTCCTTCCTTCTTTTTTTTCTGCTTTTTGCTGAGGTGCTGCCCACCATCCCTCACTTAAGATGCGTAATGTTGATGCTGGCTACCTTACTTGTACAGAGAGAACGTTTATAGATAACATGCAGGATATAAGCATTTTTGTGAGATTTGTGCTTTTTGTTTTTTTATGTTATTTCAGACTTTTTTTCATCTTTGTACTACATAATATTTTCTCAGCTTAACTTACCGATATTCCCAGTCTGCAGGTCTTCCACAAATGGAACTAGGCATCCCATTGTCAATCAGTTTGATGGGAGAACAAAGTGGTCTACTCATGACAGCAGTCATCCCCAAGAAAATGAAGCAAACGTGGATGGATTCCCGGCTGTTACAGCCCTGCAATTTCGTCTCTTGTCAAGAGCTTACTGTGGTACGTCAGCTCTGAATTTGGACCTTAATAAGGTGTAGAAACAGGTATTCTCTCTTCAGTTGCTGTCATTTCATTCTTGAGATTGCAGTAAATGTCCTGAGTTTCATGTCCCTACTGATGGAACCAAATACCAAGGAAGTCATTAAAGTTTCATAGAAAGATCACCCAGGTTTTCTCAGATGTTTGCAAGAAAAATTCATGTAGGCTTTTTCACCTTTCACTCTAACTACAGAAAGGTCACTGAAATTAACTGTTTTGATGTGAAATGTTCAATCTATCAGCAGCTGGGGAAGGTTGAAAGCCACTTTTCCTATTTTGCAATGCACAATCATAACTGTCATATCTTGCACAGTAACACTCTTTTCCCACCTTTTACTAAAAGGATCTGAATATCTCAGAAAGAGATTTGGATACTTTTTTTCAGTGAAAGAACTTGAAAAAATATTGAGTCTTTTTCATGCAGAGGTTTAGGCAGTCATCATCCTTGGAAAATCATGCCCTTTGTAGGTCATGCATGTATATGGTTTTAACTTTGGTGACAGCAGAAGCATTTGTCTTGCTGGAAAGTAGTGAATAAAAACTTCAGCTTGCTGTCATTTGAGTGATCCATCTAGTGCCTGTTCAAGATGTTCCTTTCCAGGAACATTTTAGCTTTATTCTAATGTGATTTGGAGTGAAGTGATTTTTCACTTGATCGGTGAAGTCATTCTGTCTTTGGAGTTGGAGGCAGTCTGTGACTTCCTGTGTGTGACTTTTAGGAAGATGATTTTCTGTACATGTAGAGAGAGGCCTGTTATTTTTGTGAGTGAAAGCTCTAAAGTAAGCCTGCAAAAACTGGATGGAAGGACAGCCTAATACGTAAGCAATAAACATACCTATTTGAGATTTTCAGTTCTCAAGCATTTCATAGGCGCATCAGAAAAATGCAAGTCGTGTAACCGTATAGCACAGTGTCCTGGTTGTAACTGGGATTCATTTTCATTTTCTTCCTAGTAGCTGATATGGTGCTGTGTTTTGGATTTCGGAGAAAATACAGTGTTGATAACACACTGATGTTTTATTTGTTGCTGAGCAGCATTTACACCAATTCAACTGTGTATCACTTGTTTTGTATATCCTTTTATCATTATTATAATTTCTCCTTCCTTTTCTGCCCTATTAAACTGTCCTTATCTCATCTCATGAGTTTTACCTTTTTTTGATTCTCCCACTGGAGAGGTGGGAATGAACGAATGTCTGTGCAAATGTCTGTGTGGTGCTTAGCTGCCTATTGGGTTAAACTACAACACACGATGTACCCAGAAGGGCTCTCTTAAAAAAGAAAAAGGAAAAAAAAAAAAAAAAAACACCACTTTTTTCCCCATTAAATTAGGATTTGTCTTACTTCTAACAGTTCTAGTCATTTCAAAAACTCAGTAACTTTATGTGTATTTAACTGGAGGTGGCTCCATTTGGTGTACTTGATGTTGAACAGGCTTTTGTTAGGGGCAGATTTCTTTGAAATTCTGCACTCTTTGAGGTAAATCAGTGAAACATACTGCTGCTTGTTAAATAAGGATCCTTATTCAGTGCCAGCTCCTTTGGCACCTTTCACCAAAGCCTCTTAAAAAGAAGGGTAGACAACTGACTTGTGAATACAATTGCAAATTGTCCTCGGTTTGCTTCACATGGGCATATATGCAGAAACTTGCAGATAACAAAAAGATGTTTCTAAAAGATCCTTGTTCATTCTCAATGTTTATTTTTATTCATTGTCAGGCAAATGATTTATCAGTCTATCAGACCTGTTTTCAACTATTTTTTTCAATTGACCGACAGTCTTACAGAAATATATAAGTCTTTTCAGATTGCTTCATAACTACTAAGCTTTTGAATGACCACAGGTTTTGATACAAATTCTTTAACTGACCAGGACCAGATGATAAAAAGCTAATCTTCATATGAACTTTATTCTAATAGTTCTCAAGGAGGCTTGTGCATGAAAGCTTTTGCCTCTCTGCTTAGACTGAGACGGAGAGCTGTCCTAAACATAAAATTGGGCTAAATATCTGAGTTCTACAATGCAGTGGAGTAGCAAATGTGGCAGTCATATCAGCAGTTTGTGTAGATACCATTTTCACATATTTTGACGAGTACAGTTTTTTTGTTTTGTTTTGTTTTGTGAGCAATGCTATTGTAAAATTTACATTGCTTAAGAGAGAAATAATGTTTAATTTTGGAACTCTAAGGACTTTCTTTCTTACTGTTGCAAAGGGCAGTGGCATGGAAAGATACAGCTGGTGGAATGGAGACAGATATGTTCCTTCCACTGGCAGTGGAAAGGCGCATTTTCACAGGAAATTGTTTTTCGATAATGATAATGTCATTTTTCAACCACCTAAGCAGATGAACTACAGTTGCTGTGTAGTTTATCAATTTCACAGCATACTGTGAAAACACTGACATTTGCAAGGAACTTTTTAGGAGAGTGTAAGGGACTGTATTACTCCACAGTTTCCCTGAAACGTGAGGAACAAAATTGCATGAGGGAGATTTAGAAGGTTTTCTTCTTCTATTGCTCTTCTCCATGCAGAGGGGGAAAGTGCAAGTCATATTCTTTGACTCCGTTTGCTTCAATGGGAGAAGACATCTGCATGCAAATGCTTTTGCTCTTGATTGCTTCAAACCTCTGAGAAGGTAGGAATCTTACTCTTTGTGCTAACAATTATATGTTAGAGCCATGCATCTCAAGGAGCTTTTTATTTTAAAGGTGTGGCTTTACCATTTATCACTGCTGTCATATTCGTTGTTTAGGAGAAATCACACACAAGCAGAAGAAAATCTTGATTAATTCCTTGCTTATATGAATTATTCTGCCTAGGACAGATATGGTTAAAAAGAATTATGTTCCCAGTTTCTTTCCTTTCTAATTTCCTATATTTCTCTGCACTATGCTGTAGACAATTTACTTTTTTTCTTTTTTTTTTCCCTGGCTTGAGCATCTGTCTGTTCTCAGCCTCAGTTCTGTGAATTAAACTAGTTATAAGAAAGCAGAGCCTCCTGTCAAGTGAATGGTAAATCGAATGTGATGGTGCATCAAACACCAGTGCATTGTGGAGTGATAGCTAGGGTGATAACCATGTAGCTCAGATTTATTGTAACCATGGTCCACGTAATCATGTGCTGGGACAGGATTAGTCATTTAGTTAAAAAAAATCTAGAAGGTAACTTTCCAGAGATACTTCAGCAGTATTATTCCTGCTGTGAGGCTCTTTGCTCCCCAGTAGCATCATCTGCTTCCTAAATGTCAATGCAGTGTTTGACTGCTGCCTGTACTTTGATTTTGTGCAGCATTACTCTATAAAAGCTAAAGGTTACTCTTCTAATGGTGGAAAGTGTCTGAATGATTTGCAAGAGGAAAGCTGAAATAATAAAAGGAAAGAACTCAATACATTGGGGGGATGCCCTAAAACAAACTGATCCAAAATTAATAAAAAAACGCATTCCAGCTCCCGCTCCTCCTCTCCGCCAACACACAGGTTGGGAAAAATAGAGAAAACAATAACAAAACTCTTCTGTATGGGACAGACGGCCTTTTAGATGTTTTGAAGATGCAATTATATATCCTTATAGTATGATGTCAGGTTCTGCAACTCTTTGAATTTTTGTAGTCAATTATTGACGTTGAATACTAGTTTTATTTAGATAGCATAAGATTTCTTTTTTTCATATATACATATTTAATAGCTACTCAGAGTAGCTATTTACAGAACTAAACAGCAAAATTTAATGCAAAAATTAGGTGAGAAACTAAGAACAGTGTCAATAAGTATTTTAGTACATTCACAACTGACTATAGCAAAATAAAATGTATTTCAAACTCTGTTACAGGCAGCCATATGGAATAATAGCTGTAGGGGTCTGTGAGAGAAAAGAGTGCTACATTTTTCAGGTGTTCTTTTCAGCTCACTCATATTAAGCCAGCATTCCCTAAGGAGTCAGGAACTAGAGCTGGGGTGTCTGTTAGGGCTCTGTTGCAGAGCTACTGAGGGCTGAAAGGAAGAACAGTTGTTCCTTGTGAAAGGTAGTCAAGGTTCAATATTGAATATTCAAATTACAATATTGGATGAATAGTAAGAAGTTGGCTTCCTTGCCTTTGGCCATTTGTGTCAGTAGCAGTTAAGAAATTCTACTGACTTGTGTTAATGCGTCCATAAAAGTTGGCTTTAAAACCTTTCCTTTGCAGCCTTTATTCTGGAGTTCAATATAAAACTCCCAAATTACTGAAAGAAAAATAAAAGCAACTCTTTTGCTACTTAAATGCAGAGTAATTTAACTGGCAGCTTCAAGCAGGTGAGGTATTTCCTGTATATACTCTCATGATTAAAGAAGGAAAGAAAAGAAATAGTTATCCCTTAAATTGCCCCATTATCTTCTACTGCTTTAATATTATACACAATTGTTTATAGCATGCAGAAGTACATGCCACGTCATCTTTTATTCTGTAAACACATAAATGGCTGAGTTCTGCCTGGTATGGAGATCACTAAGGCAGAAAAGTGCATCTAAGAGACAAATTTTAAGTTCTCTGCCGTACGTGGGAATTAGGTGGCATTTTTTTCAAGTATTGTGTACATATTCTCTGTCAAGCTGAGTTTCCTTCCATGAGGTCCTTCTGCATAATTTAATGAATACTTAATAACGCAAATCTTCCAGTGTCGGACAGTCAACCTGTGCTGTGGTAATCAGTGAGAGACAGCTCGTTGTTTCTCTTCCTTTGCCTATTTACAATTCTGTCTCAATGGATGAACAGAAACCTCCCCTACTGCTGCAGCTTAAATGTAGCCAGTCAGTTTAATGATCTACCTAATGTTCAAGTACAACAAACATGAGGATGGACAAACATCTCCATGAGGGACCTGTTGTGCATGGGTGTGAGCAAAGGCTGATTTCTGTGTTGCCCAGCACCCTGAACCAGTAGAGCTGTGCATCTGACAGCCAGAGCACGCCCTATGCCTTTCACACAGCACAGTGAAGTCAGAGGCAATACTGTGAAGCCTAAAAAATATCTAATTATTACACAGTCTTCTCGTATTTTATTTCCTTCTTTCCTTTCTTTTTGAATTGTATTCTTCCTAGAAACATCTTTGCAGTGACAACAGTACCATGCAAGGGTGACAGGTAGGGATGAAATGTGGTGTTTGATTTCTGCAAATATCTGACATTCTGTTCAAATGCCAGTGTGTCTATTTGAGTTTGTTTAAGACAGTACATTCTCCTTTTTTTTTCATCCCCAGGAAATTGCATGGTGGTATTTAAGAAAAAATTGTTCTTGTATTAAGTAACGTATGAGTGATTAAGAACAAACAGAATGTCAAGAAAAGGTTAAGGGCTACAGTTTTCCTCACTGTAATTCCACATTTTTTTCAGTAAACCCTTCCATCCTTTTCTAATAAAAATAGTTTGCTGTGTAAAACTTGGTTTCTGATGTTGAATCAGTTCTTTCCCGAAAATAATAAAAATATTTACTTTTGGTTTGTTTATTCCTTAAAGAAAGTGGTTTACCTGCTATTCATTTTGTAGATAAATAAATGGTATTTTGCCCTAGATCTTGAACCTCTGCACAAATAAGATCAATGGGTGTCAGCTTTCATTTGCCACCAGTCTGAAAACCTGCCTTTGGTCACCTGGAACAATCTTCCCAATAGTTACAAAGGCCACTCACAGAATGCAACCATTATAATTTTCTCAAGAAGACAGGGTTAAATTTTCTTGTGGCAATTATGTGATGTAGCAGCACAGAAGGTTTTGGTGGTTACAGGTAGGACTTTTTACAGTGTTGCATAAGAAATCTTTCAAAATTTTCTTCTGATAGCAATTCATAATACACATAGGCCACTCTGCAAGTAATCCCTCCTATTTATTCCATGACAACTACAAAAGATACAAAGAGCACAATAACACTAATTGACATAACAAATTCTCAGCTACAAAACACTATTTCTCAGCATAGTCACCACCAATAGCCATGCATGTTCTCCAGCGATGAAAAAGAACCTGCGTGCTGCACTTGTAAAAATCTGCATGGCTATCCAGAACATGGCTAGTCTTTCACGTTGCTGTCACCACTGATGAAATGCACCACCCACTGCCTCACTGTGCTCATAGTCACTGTTTTGTCTCCATAAACGTTCAGCAAGTGTAGATGAATGTCAATGGGTGCCATTTTTTCCACCTGAAGGAATTTAGTTCCACACCTTTGCTTCATCCACACTTCCATGTCAGACATCATTTGGTCAGACTGCCCCTCTGCTGCCATCTGCCACACAGCAACAAAATGTAAGCAGGAATGTAAAACCTCTACTGCCATACCACCAACATCCACCTCTGGCATAGTGGGCCAAGATAATAAAACAGGAGGCATTACTTTCGGATCAGCCTTTGTAGGCTTCCCTACAGTGATCCAGTGGGAAAGAAGTCAATTTATAACTCAGTGCTTTTGTATCAGTGTATTAATGTTTCCTTTTTTCCTCAGGGGCCACAAATAATACCTCACTGCACATCTATGAAGTCTCATCCTTTGAGCCGCACATGCATTCAAACAGCCACTGCTCATTCTCCCACACCATCAACAGGTTACCGCAGTTTACACACTTCTTTAGTCCTGCATAAACTGTGTAGATACAAAACAACCCACATTTAATCCCTAGGTTAAGATTTGACAAAAAAAAAAACACAACTCAAAATTCAGTGAGCTCTGTAGTATGTCCCCCAAAAGAACTGCTGCTTCTAAACACTTCTAAAGATGTAGCCAATGCACGTCATACTGTAAGATCTTGATCTCAGGTTGAGAGACACAGGAATAACAATTACAAGATCACATTAATTATCTTCTTCTCAACTGCAGTGACATCACTGCCAGAAGTAATGTACAATACAGCAGTTGTAAAGCATCTTCCATGTAGTAATACTTTCCTTTTTGCACTCTTTCTAGTAAAGTTCTTTCTCAACATTGCATTATCTTAGTTGGTACTTAGATGGTATTCCACATTCTTGGCATATACTTAAGCTCACTTATTAGAAAATATTTCTTGTTGCGACGCGAAGGCTCGAACAAACACTATACGATCAATATGATCAAGTGAATGCCAATTTATTGCAGCTCACACAGATTCTTTTATAACTATTTGCTATCTTACCAGAGACACACGGCTATTAGTGATTGGTTAAAGACAGTGAAACACACGTTAGCAGTCTAATTCTAATTGGTTATTGACAGCTGTTGGGAAATGAAATGTTATTGAGAAAACAGTTCTTGTTTTCACACGGGAGTCGTTCTTTCCTCAGGATGTTCTTGTTTTTGGCTGTCTTCTGACCTTGTCTTCGACACGTACCTCGGAACTAAACTTGATCTTCACACGCACCCCAGCATTGTTTTCATACCAATCATCTCTGTTTAGACTTGTACAATATCCACAGTTGCTGGATTGCTCACATGTCCGTTGCTGTGCAGAAATTCTCCCACAATTTCTGACTTGAACTTTATCCAATAACATTGCCATCCAAGATTTTTGGATCCATCATCTGTTATTCTCGGAGTCTTAACTACTCCATTGACGGTAACTGCTGCAACAGGAAAAAGTACCCATTGAACTCTGCACACACCATCCTAAATCCTAATCTGCACACATCCTAATACTGCACACACACATTCCCGCACGTCTCTTCATTGACGTTTATCATGAACTTGCCAAATTTACAATATTCCAACAGAAACCATTTGTTTTGTGGGTGGGACTGAGTAGAAGATAAATGCATGCACCACACTAAAAAACTTGTAGTGTTACTCAGCTGATGTTACTTTTTATGCTCCTGTGATCCGGCGTTGCCTCCCAGACTGTAACCTCTATCTTCAAGTGAAGATTTCTTCCTTGGCATTGTACTTAATGTAAATATATCCCTTAGGATTTTCTATGGTCTAGATTTCATTTGATTAATGTAATCAGGATATTGACTTAAAAATCTCTTGCTAAGGTAAGGCCGCCTGACAAAGTGCTAGGAATATGCAGATATATTTTTGAAGTGCTAAATACCTGGGTAGCTGGACTCTATTACCAGTTATCTAGCCAGGATTGTTTTCCTATAAGGCAGATATGAACAAACTGGTGAGAAAAGGAGGCATTATTCACCTCTGCGTTTATGAGTCTCAGTATATGCACTTTTCATGTCATAAAACTCCAGAAGTACTTATACAAACACATCGGTGATACGAAATTCAGCTAATTTCTAGTTTTATAGCGAGACTAAATATAATGGGATGCAAATGACTTATTATATGGGGTGACTGAATCATGAAAACAGCTGCTCAGGACTCTCTAACTCATTAAAGAGCCATCTCTATGGGAAATCAAGCAGGCTGAAAAGAAAGCTGCCAAGAAATCAGGAACTGGGTCCCTGAATAGTGAGCTTCACAAAGAAACGGAGAGCCTTAGCAGGAGTCTCCCGTCCCTCTGACAGCACCAGCCAGCAGCATGCCATCAAAACTGAGAAGCAAGCAGGCAAGTCAGTTTCTCCCAAGAGCAGAGAAAGAAATCAGTGTGTTCCCATCAAAACACTTCCTCAGATTCAGAACGTGTTTTTCCTGCAGAAGGGATTCAGTGATTCTTCCTAAAGTGCCAGGCTATTAATAAATTTCCCAACTGCTCCTTTGGGGCTTTCACAATAGCAAAACCCAAAAAGTCTTTACTGTAATTATTCCCTTCTCTTCTGTTTTCATCCTTCCTTCCTGCATCTTGAAGTTGAAAGAACACCACTCTATGTAAAAGTATTCATAAATATTAACCAGAGGAAATACATAGTGAGGGAGAACACAATTAATGATTGCTTAGAGAAGCCTCTATTTTATGAGAAAATTAAATTATTTTATTATATTATTATTATAAGTTGTTAAAATTGTAATTAATTTTTGAAAATATTGTCAAGATGTGCTGGCTTTGCAGGTTTTTATTACAGAAAAAGGAATAGAGACTGAGAAAATTGTCTATTCAATGTCAGTAAGAGACTTTTTGCTGAGAAACAAAATTTTTATATTCAGTCTCATAAAAATGCATTGATGCCCAATAGTTAGGGCAACCCTGAAAGTATTTTTGGCTTTTTGCTGATGGAAAAAGGGACATATTGCTAATTACATGACAAGTAACTTGTCCACTTTATTGCATAACAATTAAATATCTAGGTCCCCAAGAGTGCTCTCTGGGTTATGGAAGTACTACAACTAGTGGCCTACAGTCCCTCCACAGTCCATGACCATCCACAAATATACTAATATTAACATGAATATTAATAATATGTTACTCTAGCAATAATTAAAACCCTTGGGAACTTGCTTCCTGTGTTATATATGTAAGCTCCAAATATTTACGGTTGAGTTGAACAATGAAGATGAGGTAATCAATGTTCTTTTGTCTCCATTTCTAAATATGAAGATAGAGAGAAATTAAGAGATTGGCCAATAATATCATGCCAACAGTTCAGAAGACAAGACAAAAAAGCTTAGATTGGTATTGACTGCATGGTGCATCACATGGTTCCACTACAAAGACAAGAATTAAACAGTAGATTACAATTCCTTCTAAATAGCGAACCAAAAGAAAATCTTCATCAACATTCTGGAAAAGGCAAAATAGTGTCAAAAAGAAACAGAACAAAGTAGCAGAAAATATACAGAATTACATTTTTAATCCACTTAGTAAGAGTGCTCTTTTGGAAATCTCAAGTAGTGATGAAAAGAACTAAACAGCAGGAGACTCTTTTTACCCAGTCTACTATTCAAACTCAAATTCTGAGCCATCAAGCCAGGTTGCAGGTGCAATTAGTGTGCGAACACTCTCCTCATGCAGCTTCTACAGCCATACAGATACAGAGGATAAGTCATTTTCACAATGCTCATTTGCATTGCCACATACAATAACGCTGTTCTTACTAGGAAATTAATCTGCAGAAAATAGATGCTATGGTGTACAGCTGGAAGAGAAAGAGCATGACACATCAAATATCTAATCAGAAAGAGGTCTATTTCTAAAGCTTCTCTCAGCAGTGAATAAATTTGGGAAACTTTTCTGTTTATAGATGGCATGGTAACCACTCCCAGACAAGAAAATAAGAAGCATTTTTGACAGCAGTTTCCACCAAGATTCATAGTTTCATTGTCTACTGACAGAAAATATTGAAAGAAGAAAGAGGATACAATTTTAGGATATACTTAAAGATAGGCAGAAAGAGAAAAAAATGGGAAAGCAAAGAGAAGGAATGAAATTCATGGATGAGTTTAAGGAAAACAGAAAAAGAAGTACAATTGGCTGATTGTTATGCTACTGTAAAGAGATAATTCTCAGGCACCCAGGCTGAAAATCCAGTTGCACTACCACAGCACATGCAATCTACACTCATATTTTCAAAACTCCAGTTTTTTATTTCCTACAATTCTTTTTAAATGCCAAAATATCATTCCTATGCCATACACTATTTTCCCAGAGCAATGAGGGAATATTATGGAAAGGCTCACACTTGAACGGGTGTTTTATTGCTTAAAAGTTTTTTTCTGATTTAATGACTGTAAATCATCTTCCAGCAATTTCAGCAAAGTCGTCTTATAAATACTTTGTTATCTATCAGTTAAAATCTGATACTTAATTAGACATGTGATAGGAGCACAAATGCAGTCAGTTCAGCTTAGCTCAACTCAAATCAGTTTCGTTCAAGTTAGCAAGACGTTCACCTGACCTTAGAAGAGGATGACAGAAGAGGGATGACCTTAGGATAGGATGACTTTTTATGGTTACTTCCAAGTACAGAAGTAGAATAGAATAGAGCAGTTCACTTGGAAGGGATCTTCAAAGATCATCTGGCCCAACTGCCTGACCTCTTCTGGGTTAACCAAAAGTTAAAATATTATTGACAGCTTTGTCCAAATGCTTCTTGAGTACTGACAGGAACAGGGCATCAGCCACCTCTCTCAGAAGCCTGTTCCAGTATTTGATCACCCTCATGGTAAATACTTTTTTCCTAATGCCCAATCTGAACCTGCTGCTCTCCATCCACTCGTCTCCCAGTCTGTGCCTGTGCCTGGCATTACTCCATACCAGGTAATGTTAGTACAGTATTTGAAAAGATACCAGCTTGGACATACCATACTAGGACTGTCTAAATTTTGCACACAGTCCCTTACTGCTCTGAACAGAATGCTGGAAGCTGGCTTACACAGTCAAATCTGGGAATCTAAATTCAGATTGACTCTCAAAACTGCTCACTCCAGATGTAAATGAAAATCCCCCTGCTCTCTGCTGGGGTCAAATCTCCCATTGGCTGCCAAAACGTGCCGAGGGGGAGAAAATACTTTGAGCTTGAAGTGAGTGATATTTATCCATCGTATTCCCACAGAATATAATAGGAAACAAGTGCAAAATAAACACCATCATTTTCCTATTTCCGCCACTATATGAGATCCATCTGATTAATGCAGCAGGTAAGTGAGTAAACAGAAATGTGGAGAAAAATGCCTACTTGCTCAGGACATTTTTGCATATTTGAGCTAACCTGAAAAAAATGTAAAGACTTTTTCATTCAGTATTCTGACTTTAAGAACTGGAAATTTCATTTCCATAGAATTTAGGAGTTGAAAAAATAAAATCTTATAAAGCATGATTTTATGCAGATTTTTTTTTCCAAGAATTGAATACAATGTGAAACATTGAAACCATTGGGCTACTTAGATTATCTTAGTCTACAAGAATTCAAGGAAGCAAACTCCTGGTTCCAAATTCATTCTGACAAGCCTCACCAGAACTGAATTCTTCATCCAGAAGCAGACCAGCAGAATTGTTAACTAAACTGATTCTATTGTATCTATTTATTTTTGGTATTTTGCCAAAAGAAATCAAAATGAATGAGGGGGAAAAGAATCTTTGTTTTTTGAAAACTTTAAAAGAAAGTTGAATTAATAATCAATTAAATCCTCCCTGTAGAAGTACTTGAGAAAATATATTGCAGAATTTCACTGTTCTAGAGAAGTCATTCATTTTTCCTAAGATATTACAAGATATTTATAAAATCACTTCAAGCAAGTAAACTCCCACCACCATTTAGGGTTTAGCTTTAGATGTGCTCTTAACCAGTGACAATTTGGAGCTCTACGTACCAACTCTTTGAGTTCCCATACTACAAAAACATTCTATTTCAGTGTCTCTGAAGTCATTTTGCCCTCAAATATAGCAATGCAAGACAGGAAAAAACATTAAATATGCACTTTTATTCTATGCACATAATACATTGACACTGCAGCAAGGTAGGCAAATGACAATCAGCTGCCTCTGGTGTGAATCACATCCTGTAGAATGATTTTCTTTTGTTCTTTCCCTCTCTCTCCTTTTTTTTTTTCTTTTTTTTTTTAAGTCCAAATGCCCTGAGGAACACAAAGACGTAGAAGAGGGTATGCACAGAAGTAGACCGTGAGAGCTACTCTAGCTTTTGCTTTCAAGCTTCAGGCCTGTTAAAAAAAGCACTTTACAGAGTACTGTAAGTACTGTACCACACAAAGTCATTTCAGTTCATTGAATAATACAATTTTTTGCCATTTTCTCAAAGTGATCTTTCATCATTCTGCATCATCCACTGTACAATAAGGGTAAGATTATCCACACAAATTGACTTCATTGTCTTCTGAGCATGGAGATATCTAAAAACTCAACTACAGTTAACCATTGTATTGCAAAACCTGAAAGGGTAATAGTGTACTCTTCAACCTATCTTGGTTAACACTGTACTCTCCTTAGCCAAAGATATTTTATTCCTTCAAATCAGGAGTTTGCAAGGCAGGTTGCACGAAGAATGTAGCAATATGAAAAACGATTCCCATGTGACAGGATGCCTTTGGAGTATATTGACATTATCTTGTCTGACCCAGTAGTAAACCACTGCTCGATGTCCTGCTGTCTTCTAACACCCAAATGTGTGTGTAGCCACTCCACAGAAGGATGTTCTATGACTTTAAGAACAGCTAACATCTTTTGATATTTTAAACTAATTTTAGACTGTTCTGGTTTCAGCAGGCAGGCCTGGAAACCCCACACAGCCTTTCGCTCACCCCCCCCCTCCTCCCAGCTGGGATGGGGGAGAGAATCAAAAAATAAGGTAGAACTCGGGGGTTGAGATAAAAACTATTTACTAACAGAAAGAAGAAAATAGAGTACAATAACAGTAATGATAATTATATACAAAATAAGTGATTGTACAAAGCAATCGCTCACCAACCGCGACCGATGCTCAGCCAATTCCCAAGCAAACGGGCCCTCCCCGCTCACTTCCCTTCCTTATATTACATGATGTCATATGGTATGGAATATCCCTTTTGGTCAGTTTGGGTCAGCTGCCCCATTCTTGTCCCCTCCTAGCTCCCTGCGGCCCTCCCCACCCTCTTTACTCTCCTGGCAGAGACATACAAATGTCCTTGGTTCTGTTCAGCGCTGCCGGGTGTTATCAGCCATGTTTTCTTTCTAGAACCAAAACACAGCTTTGTAGCAGACACTGAGAGAGAGTTTCAGTTAGAAACTAAGACATAGACCTTTGTAATTAACAAGCAAGTAGAGCCCGCTTTTGCTGGCTTATAGTTCTTATTACTAGCTGTGTCAACACAACTTCTGCAGGGAAGGATAGATGTGATGATTAACAGTTTTAGCCTTTTAACAGCACATTAGCATCTCAACCCACCTGTCCTGCTCAAAGAGTTCAGAAGTTGACCTACCATACAATTAAAAGGCAAATTAATTGTCTATCAGTTACTGAATGTTAAAACATTCACAAGGACAGTGCTGAACAGTAGATACATGACAGAGCACAGTGTTGATACCTGAGCTTGTTTCAGATTTTCTATTCAAGTTCATGAACAGCATTGTACGTTGTCTTTTTCATGCGCATCTGCCCTAGAAATGGTCCTTTCCTTCCCCGGGTATATATCCTATGATTCATTTAAGAGTCTTCTTACCCATAAAAGTAAGATGCTCTATTACTTAATTTATACAACAGTTATCTCAATTCTTATTAAAATTCTCAGAAAGTCATAGACAAATCTAGTTTAACATACAGCAGAGTATGCATCCAAGCACATTAAAGGCTATCTTGCTTTTGCTAGCATACTTTTGATTATTTTGATTCCCTGCTTATCTGTTCTGGTCATGGCAAAATACATCTCTAAATTCACAAAATACAACTCTAAACTCAATAACAAGCTGATTCTCAAAGTATTCTTCAGTTTTGTGTGACGACTCAGTCAGTTTAAGGAGACAGAAGAATGAATGTGACATTTAATCAGATTTATATGCATACTTTAAAGAGGTGCTTTTAGACTTAGAAGGAGTTTCAGGATCGTGTGACCTGGTAATGAGAAGATGAACTAAGTTTGTATGTAGAACATCTAGCAGTGGTGTCTGAATAACATAACATGTAACGAAGTTTTAATTACATCTTATATATTAATGTTAAATATATAATTATAATATATAATATATATTATATAATTATAAAATATGAATATATTACCGTTATTGTTAAATATATATTATTAAATTCAAAATTTAAATGTGATATTAACATGTACTGGTAGGAAGGACAAATAACTACTTTACAAACTGTTATTATAGTAAAAATTCTAAAAACTGCTAAAAAAAATCCTCTTAAAACTGCTATGAGTAAAGGTTATATCTAAAATTTATGTGTATACAGTTTTCCTTCTGATGCCTACAAACAACATGTGTAGCCTCAAAATCCAGCTAGGAGAACATTCAGATCACAGGGAAATATCTTGTTCCAGAGTGGCAACGCTCTTTTCAGATCATTCTGAGCAAAGCACAACCAAATGTCATTGGGCTAGAGCATAAGGACACAAGCTACAGACTGATGATCTCAATGGGAAGTGTGATAGTAGAGGTTTCGCTGAATGCTCATCTGGAGAGTTTCATGCTGTGTATTAGATATTCACTTCTGAGAGAAAACCTCAAGTTTTTTATTTTCTATTTAAAGTAAGCCAGAGGAATCTAATCTAAAATAAATACTAGAAAGAACATAGCAACCCTATTTTACTCCTGTGGATTGTATGTATTGAATGTATTTGAAACTTGACAGTAGGCAGCAGAATACCAAGTAGGTTGTATTTATATCCTTTGCTTATTGCTAAAAACTTAAAATCACATTTATGAAAAACGTAAATTATACCTTTCAAAATTAGAGTAATAGCAGCTACCTCATAATGGTTTTGGTCTAAAAAAGTGATACAGGCAGCTATTTGCAGATCATCTGATCATCATGGTGAAATTTTCCATGCTTCTCCTACAATTTGCCAAGGTAATTCATCCTTAACCATAGTCTTTCAAACTTAGGAAAGACAAAAGTTCTACTGAAAGAATCCTAGACCACAAATAGTACTGCACAGCATTGCCTCTTCATGAAAACCATGCTGAATTGTCTTATTGAAATCAAGATGAACTCAGCATAGGAGAAGACAAAACCCTGTCTCTGTTAATCAGTTAACATACACCTTGAATATATGCAGGGCATTGTATGAGACCATCAGTGTTCAAAAGACTGTTGTTTTCTTTTTCATAAGCCAGGTTCCACAGCCTGTTAACACCTCCCATAGTGCAGTGTAGAAGAGAGAGGAAATTGCCAAGACCAAGAGATCCAGCTATGACAGCAGGCTGCAGAGGTTTCTCCCAGGACAAAATAAGCCATAAGACGAGATTTCCTTTTAGCACAAAAATAATGTGATTTGTACAACCCTATTAGTAAATATTTCATTTTGGTTGGTTTGCTTGCTTGTCAAAACAAAATCAGAGTGCAAAAATTTTAAAATGTATAAAAATGTTAGTTTAACAGAAATCACTGTCCACATGATGGTAAAATTTATGCTACAATTTCCCAGCTACCTCATCTTGTTATTGTGATATTTTAGTTAACTCCAGGGTATTCTTTAGTGATAGAACTCAGATTGCTTTTAATAAAACATCACTATCTAGAATGACTAATTAGTAGACTGATTAGAAACACATAATATTTCTTTGCCAAATAATAAAAGTCACAGGAAACTTTTGTCTCAGTAGGCTTATTTTAAACATCTGAAGTCATAAATGGCTTAGTCCAATTAATAACAACTTTCTGCAATAACTTTCTGGAGCCAGTCCACTTAAAAATAATAATAATTTAATTAAATATATATATATAATTGGAAAAACAAACCACCCCTAACCACTTCAAAGGCACTCTGAGACTCTAAAAAAGAGGTCAGAAGAGGGATCCACTGGTAAGGATATTCACTGATATCTGTACAGAGAGCAGCATACTGCATATAAAAAGAAATCCTGAGACCATTTTTCAAAAGATGTGTTTCTGTAAAACAGAAGACAGAATGCTGAGACAGACTGACAGCTGGTGTGTACAATTTCAGTATGGACAGAAATTGTGTATTTTGGCAGGGATTTAGGTGCAATCATACACTGATAAATATGAAGTGCTTAGAAATCAAAGTTATTATTAAGCCAGTGTTCCCAAAAGGCACTTTCTCCTCTCTTTTGCAAGCTCTCACGCCTTTGGTCTTTAATGTGAGATAAATGAGGCAGTCCAAGCAAAACTTACATAGTGATTGAAAACAGAATGACAAACATATACCTGCAGATTGAGGAAATTTGTGCCAGACTTTAAGTTTAGTAACATGAAGCTTTACAGAGTAGGACTTGAAAAATAATGTCCTCTTAGTAGTGCATTTTACTTACATAAAATAATTGTGCCATGACCATTTTGAAAATGAGGAAAGAAAAAAAAAGGAAAAATTATATTACTTTCAAAAAAGGACAGTAAATTTATTCACACATCACACTTTTTGATTTTGAGGAATGTAGGAAAATATTTCTGAGAAGCTCTGAAAATAAGTTTTCAGGAGTAGTAGCGCGAATGTAACATCGGAATTTTGGTTTTTGACTTCAAATGGGCCAAATATTCAGGGGATTGGTCAAGCTGAAGTTCAGGAAATTAAGCCTTATATGTAGAGACATACACAGTGCACAACTGTAGTATGTGGGCATGAGGCATAGGCTCAACAACTCAACAGCAAAGTGCTGGAGTTGCTCAGTATCAGCTTTTAGATGCATGAATATTTTCTTTCCCACCATCAACTTAGATTACTCAAACAAAAGTACCACGTCTCCTCACCAGTTCGGTTTACAAAAGATACTTTACAGTTAGAATAACTGGCGTAGTTATGTTTCTACACTGAAGTCACATTCCTAGTTTCCTTGAAATACGAGCTAAAACATGCAACAGTTTCATTCGCTTGTGCTTTACCTGGCCCACACAGTTCTTCACAAACACTATAGAACCGGCCTTATGGCATGGATATGAGCTCTGCTTATCAACAGTTTCTGCACATCACAGATGTTCCCCTCAGCTTCTGAGTGAACCTCTTTATTCAAATACAAGTCAATATTCACATCATGTAAATCTCTAAATATATTTAAGCAACTCTTATGAAAGGTTCAGTTCACTTTCTAACTATTCCCACATGGATATCTACTGAACTCTTCCATAAACTAGTTCTGTTTCTTAAATGTTTTAATGAAATTAAAGTAACAATTTAGTAAGATATGTTTGTATAATAGCCCTCAGTTGGGACAGTTATATTAAACACATCATTCACGTTCTAAGATTACTATATCAAAGAAATCTTTGAATTGATTCTTTACCTGTTCTGGCAGAAATAAGTCTAAAATTTCAGCTTTATTATGATCTTGCCTTCAATCTCATAACAACTATTCCTCTAAGTATACATTTATTCATGGCCTGAAAAATATTTGTTCTGTTTTTGCAGCCCTCATCATTTTAAAACCACTAATTACCTGTGGAATAAAATTTTGAGTCTGACAAGACTATATTATGAGGGTTGCTCTGAAAGTAATGCCTCCTATTTTATTATGTTGGCCCACGACATCAGAGGTGAATGCTGGTGGTATGGCAGTAGAGGTTGAATCTTCCATTACATTTTGTCACCGTGTAATAGATGGGAGCAGAGGGGTAGTCTGACAAAATGGCGTCTGACATGGAAGTGTCTATGAAGTAAAAATGTGGAATGAATTCCTCCTTGCAGAAAAAAAAAATAGCACCCATCGACATTCATTGATGCTTGCTGAACCTTTATGGAGACCAAACAGTGAATTTGAGCACAGTGACGAGGTGGCTGGTAGCTTTTAAGAGTTATATTAATCTTCTGTTTAAGATATTTACCTAATTTATTTTATTAGTGATAACATACTTTATTGAGAAAGAATTCAGTAGCAAGAAATCTGATCAATTAGCTCCACTATCTGAGTTTTCAATGATCATTTTCAGGCTTTGAACAATAGAACAACTTCTAGATAGCTCCCACAAGCTGTTTCTATAGATGCAAGGCCCAAGAATTATGATCAAAAAAAAAAACGCTGAAAAAATATGAGGTAGAAACAGTAGTTTTTCTTTCCTTTGTAGAAGAGGAAAAAGCAAAGTTTTAAGTGTTTCCCTGCCCAGAAGAAAATAACATGGACAAGGCTGCAGCTACTGCGCAGGATTTAGTAGAAACAGCCTGCGTGTATGTCATGTGCAGTGAAGGGAGTACAGAACAGCTACCTTTCCTTTACTGAACCTGGAGAACTTTGTTGACTCACAAATGATGAAGTGGTTAGGCAGCTGGTCACACAACTTGCCTCCAAAGAGAACAAGTACAGATTTGTATTCTATGTCACCATCTACGTGCACTTTAAAGAGATGCTTTTGAAAATTATTTCATTAGACAATTCAAAAGAAAACTGTTTGACACCTTTGTCTGCAGATTGGATTTTCTTAGTGTCTGAAATCTAACTTTACAATCCTTGAAGGAAAAATAGGATACTAGTACATTAAAGAAAGCCCTAAATACTAGTCAGAGTAGATGTTCCGTACGTTGCAATGCCAGTATTTAAGATGCAATCAGAAGTTGAATTGGGTATTTTGAGCTATTATAAAGAAAATCTCAAATTCTGCCATAAAGGACAGCTCCTTAGGTCCATTGTGTCCCCATGAGTGAAGCTTAATTCAACAGCCTCCATTCTGCTTTTGTGCCTCTGAGTAGTTTGGGAAAATGCACTATGTCTGGAAAAGACACAGTTTCTCCTGACACAACTTTTCATTGTGGAATACCTATTTAGACATTCAGACCATGCCTAAATGTATTCTAATTGAGACTGATTTATAAGTACAGCACAGGGAAATAGCCAAAAGGATCAAAACATGTATATTAAATACTTCCTAGGTTTGTCATCTATCTGTTAAAGCCACATATACTTGAAAATGGAACACAAAACCTATTTTTGTAAACGCTATTTAAGAAATCAATGATAAAAGTTAGTAGACGTATATTATTATTTCTCTTTCTCACTCTATTCCCATGTGCCACAACATTAAATTTAGACAGCTTTGGAAAAAAAGGCTATTGTAAACATACACAGACTGAGAATGCAGTTTCCCTGGCAACAAAAAGATTGGAGAACAACTCATTCCTTCAGGTTGCAATTCATTTTATGATCTTCCACATCTGCTTGCATAGGAATGAGACACCTGGGATTACATTTGTAGAGTGACAAGTGAGAAATCAGAGAACAATAGGCATTACATAGTTAATTTTGTGCTGTAATGAAAATGAGTCCTCTGATGTTCATTGTCATGGACCACCCGCAACATCTGAGGACACTAGGATTCATAGCCTGATTAAGCATCCAGCCTTTTACCTACTTACCTCGACAGGAACCAAGAGCTGTGAGAAAAACAAAGAGGATGCTCTCCTGCTTTGCACTAATAAGAGTTAATTGGCTATTTTGTTAAACAAAACATATGCATTCCTTCCTGTTAAGGAACGATACAAACCAGACGAAGGAGGAAATTTGGCAAGTCAAATGATGATTAGGAAAGACCAGGCACTTCTCTTTGTTATTTCCAAAAACAACAGGTGCAAAAAAGGTAATTTGCTATACAATTTTATTTAACTTTCAACATGTGCAGAGTTACTTCTACTCTGCAGGCTTGGATTGGGGGAATTCATAGTGATAGGATAATTTTACTTCCTAATGTCTTCTCTGTAAATACTCAGTGTTTGCATTCTTTACTATATGCAAATTACTTTCTATGGATGCCATCACTCCATATGGCTTATTTTATTCAGCCCAACATCCACAGGCAAACTACAACAGCTAGGTAGCAATCAGTACATCTAAAAAGTAAGTGAGCTCTCAAGACTTGTATTCAAAACCTTCTACTCAGCAGTCATATGGTGTTATACTTGTTCAACTGATATTGTGTTGGTTGCTATTATGAAGTTTATTACATAGGTCACTCTGTAAGTAATGCTTCTTATTTATTCCATGGAAACTGCAACGGATAGAAAGAGCAAAATAACACTATTTGATAGAGCAAACTCTCAGACACAAAACACTATTTTTCAACATAATCACCACCATTAGCCTATTCACGTGGATGAGCTGATCAAGACGCTCTTCATTCCATGGTATGACAGCTGTGCATGGCCATCTGGAATGTGGCTTGTCTTTCACATCACTGCTGCTACTGCTGAAATGCACTACCCACAACCTCACTGTGCTCACATCCACTGTTTCATCTCCAACAACGTTAAGCAAGCTTCAATGAATGTCAGTGGGTGCCATTTTTTCTGCATGCAGGAATTCAGTTCCACACCTTTGCTTCATCCACACGTCCATGTCAGACACCATCGTGTCAGACTGCCCCTCTGCTGCCATTTGTCACATGGCAACAAAATGAAACAGAATATTGGCAGGAAAGCCTTACCATCAACATCCACCTCTGACATCATAAGACAACTTAATAAAATAGGAGGCATTACTTTCAGACCAGCACTCCTATTATTGTTTAATTTTGTGTACAAAACAATTTTTGAAGTTTTGTTGTTCTTGTTGTTGTCATAAATTCGTTTTGCTTCCAAGTGTTTTTAATATTCTCTCAGTAGCTAAAGTGAATGCTAGAATGAATGCAATATTGCTCCTTCACCCACTAAATGTGTTCCGTCAAAACACCCTTCTTGTTTTACAGTTATAATGTTTACAAAATGTGCTGTAAGCTGTTATACACATAACTAGAATAATTCATAGAATCTGTCTGGTGAAGAAAATCACTGGTTGTTGCTTGTTATTGTCTGTTTGTCTGTTTCCTTTCAATCTATAATATAAATTTTTCTAAGAGTTTTTTAAAGGCAAAGCTCAAGAATATTCAAGAAAGCACAGGAAATATTTTTTTACTGTCTCCTATAGAATTTTAGTGACTATTTTTCTAAAATAGACAGCCCTCACTCTACCAAACAGGGAAAAAAATTTAAAAAGCCTCACAGTTTTACAGTCTGATTTAAGGTTGTTATGAATTTGCTTTAAGTAATAGCATTCCATTAGTTACAGTTTTTCATCTATTGTATACTCAGATCTAATGAAAAGTTCAAACTTTCTGAAGAGTAGTAAATGCATTCAATGTTTAAGTATCAATGCCTGGGTAGCTTTTCAGGTGAAGTTCTTCTCTTAAACCTCTCACATGAGCACTTCATCTGTGACCCTTCTTACCACTGTACGTGATTGCACTTGTAGAAGCTTGATACTGTGCTTCTTTTCATGCAGGAAATGCACGTGAAACATTCTCCACAAAGACCCAGAGCTTATCCACCTGAAGGTGAATGCAAAGGGGTCTTTCTTTCCATGCTCATTAACACAAATTAAATTTCTGTAAACAAAAGTGCAGCTTCCTATTATGTAGACTGGGCATCAGATTTAGGAGAACCAAGAAAAAAACTCTTTCTTCCACTGTATATTTTGAAAAGTCAAGTACTTTTTAAATTATACAGCAAAATTCCCTGTACCTTTTCAGGTTTTCAATCTCCAGAACTCGTTTCACAGCACAATGTAACTCATGACAATGTGTGGGGAAAGCAGCTGTATCCAAAAAGCTGCATTTTACGTGATTCTTGAGAAACGTTTCAACAAAAGCAGCAATGTAACGTGGAAACAAATCCTGCATTTTAGTATGGATTCATAAATCTCTTATTTTCCTATGTTCATTTATCAGCAACTTCAAGTCCGTCTGGAGGTTTCATCCTCCTAGCAATATAGGAGCAGGTCCTTGTTTCATTATATCACCACCTACTGTGAGAAAACCTTCCATCAAACATCCTTTATTATCTTCCTCATGTCCACGCTCTAAACTACACTTCCTTATACTGTGCAAAATAACAAACTAAATTGTAACCTTCATAATTCCTACAGCAGAACAAAGCTTTAAATTTTTATTGCTAAGTATCTTTCAATCCAGAACAGATTTTCCCAAGTTTGCTTCCTCATAGCACTTCTAAAAAAGCCTGGCCCCAAAAGTCTGCAGTCTCCCACACTGAGCCCTCTTACCCACCTGCCACAGTTATTCCTTTATACGCTATAGTTACATAAATTTGATCAAAAGCAGAATTTAACATCCCTGTTCTTTATTTCTCATCTTTGTAAATACCACTTCTGAGCTATACTGTCCACAAATATAGACAAAAGGAGACTTAAAAGGAGGAAAAAAGTCTTAATAGAATGCCACTTAAGGAACAGAAAGCCTGACACGTTGTCTTAAAGTTATGCTCTACAAATGAACACATAAAGTAGAAAAGCTCACATAGCTTGGGCTATGTGTAAGGGTGCACTCAAAGATTACATCTAAATCTGGATACGTGTGCCAAGACACATGGAAAAAGACAATTTTGTAAGACCAAACAAACAAAAAAAAAAGACTGCTGTTCAATGCACAGACTGTTCATCACATCTGAAATAGAAACAAGGACATGTAAAGCTAAACGTAGATTGAGAAGAACCGCTCAGAGCTTAATTTGATTGTAATAATTAATCTGAGAGAAAATATTATTGGTATCAGCAGGAAAGAGAAGAAACATTAGTAAGGGCACTGTTGATAAGCTTCATAGCACATTAGACAGATGGGCACACAATTGCCTGGGAACACCAAGGGCTAAGTTGAAGGTGGGAAAAATTACAAGGTATTACAAAATCAATAGTGTTAGGACAGCAAGAAGTCCCCTCTAGGTGTTGCTTTGCCAGTAGAGAAAACATTCCAGGCTCCTTGACCTTGGAAGTAAGTCATATGTGAGTGCAGTTGGAACAAAAACAAATTTATAGTCCTGTTCCAAGCTGCATTTATCAAACACAGAGCTGCTCAGCAGGGATTCCTAATCAACCCTGATCAAAAAGGTTTGCTTAACTGTACAGTGCCTTTCCTTCTGACCCTCCAGTAATTTCTCCCAATTGCCATCATTTCCTTTCAAATACAGAGTTCATCCCTGTAAAACCCTTCCACACTGGCCCCAATGTTGTTGATTTTCTATCAGATTCTGGTATTTATGATATGGTTGCCCTCTTAATTTCTATGTTGTCTATTAATCCTGTTGAACTAGTACTTCACATACACTCCGTTGTCTATAGTATCCTGTCATTTTTATGTCACTGCATTGTTAGTGATGCCATAAGTCAGGGTGGGCCTTCTGCACATACAACTCACTCCCTTTGTAATCTGTAGCAGCATGAAACTTCTCATGTTGTTATCTTGTTAGGGGTGCCACAGGTCAAGGTCAGCCATCTGCGTGCAAACCCTAACTCATAAATCCACTGAGTACCTGAATTTCAGAAACCAATGAGGCATGAATTTCAGTTTCAAGGCATATCTCTCCATATATGTCCCTTGAAAACTGGAACTTAAAGGTCAACAGTGCAGGAGATGTTTGTGAAAAATGCTTACTTATTGATAAGTGGGTGTTTAAAACATCATCAATAGCCTTATGCAGGTGATGTCAACAGATTTATCACCTCAGTGTTGCCATTCCAGCTATTTTTTATCTTCCAACAGATTGGGCTTGCTTCATCTTGTCAAAAAATTATTTCCAGTCAACTTCTTAAATGCAACTTCCTTTAGCTATATCCAGTACAAAGATCCACCTAATGCAAAGATGCATTCACATCATTTTGAACCGAGAACACACCAAGCATTGTTGGTTTGCAACATTTAGATCTAATTTTTGTGGTGGTTGCTAATATTTTGATACATATTGCATTATTTAACTGTGAGCTAGCTGCCTTAAAATTTTCTTCATCCCATTTCATTCAGCTGCAGACTTTTTTTATCACAAACTGAAAATGTTATTCCTATTATTTAGAGGGCAGAGTTAAAAGACAGTTTTGATTTTCACACACACACATTGGTCACTAGTTATTTCAATCAGCTATCCTCACTTTCCACCACATGGACATAAGTTAGAATTAGCAACTTAAAAACCTTGATAACAAGGAAACAAATAGAAATAAAATCAGTGATCAGCTTTTTAAATTTCTCAAAGACTCATACTGTACTCACCTGACATCAGTATGAAATCTATCCAATAAGTCCCCCTCGACACCTGCTTAGATCTCTTTTCTCTGCCAATTCTCATCATCCTTTGTGCAAATATTAGAACGCCAGAGAGCATAAATATATTATCATTTCAACATACTAAAAATATTTTTTTAAAAAAAATCAATCTAGCCAAAAACTATGGAAAACAAAGAATTGCTTACAGACATTCTATTTGATGATTGTCTCCATACTGAAAAGTACTGAATGACTGTTAGTAATGGGTACTATAGCTCTCCTTTTTATACCTCTTGATGAAATATGTTCCATTGGTTAGTAGCTGGAAGTTTATATAACCTGTATGTCTGACCAATAGAAGCAGTACATAAATAGTTCCCAGTCAAGATTCCTGTTTTCCATTTATTTTATTTTTTTCTTAGTTCATTAACTTTGGTTGATAACAGGTAATTGTCAACTGTAGCTATCACACCTAGGCAATGAAGAAAAAGAATTACCTGTATGCAGACACCATACCTGCTAAAACCTATGCAAGTTGCCATAATGGCTAGAATTGTTGCAGTAAATTTTTGTTTGAGTAGATTAATTTCTTCTTTCAAAGTATATTTTCAACTCCTTCAATAAACATTTTGCTTACGTTTCAAGACTTGGGATAACATTGGAACCTCATCTTTGGCAAGTTTTTCCAGTCCTTATTACTGAGGAAATGTCACATTGCAGCGAGTGAACTCCATCAAATAAACAGTCACAAAGAACATCAATATTCTAGACCTTCTATCAGTCACAAAGTTCTTGAACTTTCAAAGGGGTAGTGTCTGACATAAGAACTTATTTTCCAAGAATTCCAAGTCTAGAAAATTCCCATTACCGAATGCAGTTTTCTGGAACACACAAAGAGCAAGAAAGGATGCGGAGGGGGCCAAACAACACACCTTCCTCTCCGAAGACTACAGTTCATGCTTTTAAGCAACACTGCAATATTTTCCAATAGGATTTCTTTGTGTGTGTGGATATTATTTGTATACCTTTATTAGATGTCTTCCCTCTGCTCTCTCTTATCTCCCCCACATATTTCTTGTATCTCTGTTCATCTTGAAAAGTATTTTTTTCCTTTCCCAACATGATGTATTACATAAGCATTTGCATATTTAGTGTACAGTAATACTGTATGTTTTCTGTTGTTAAATAAGGTTATGGCTTGGCAGCTGTAGGAGATCTGTCTTATAGCCCTGAAGAACTGCTGCACTGTGATTTCGGATAAAATCCATCTAAGAGGAGGAGATGGCAACCTCCTTGAGATTAGCTGAGCTCAGGTAATCAAAAGTTTGAGAGAACAGACTGAGGAAGCAGGAAGAGAGAAGAAAGGACAGACAGTGTCAGTCCAAGTCCATGAAGCACTAGCACTGATTTATATTTATATAGAAGAAAACAGCTTGTTCAGTTGCTATTACAACCCCCCCAGTGCACCAAATACACACTTTTACTTTAGTACACATGGACCTCCTCATTTCCTTCCAATTCCCACAGAAAATGTTTCCAAAGATGCTACAGGCATCTTAGCGGGCAACAGTCCTTCACCTTCTCGAGTCATAAGATTTTGGAGCTAGCAGCAAGCTCAGTCCTTGATAAAAATTTCAGAAGTTTATATCAAAGGTGATAAATACCAATTTACAGCCATAAAAACAAACCTATAACATCACACTGCACATGTAGACAATCATCTCTACCATCTGTAGAGTTTTCTCTTATATCTACCCTTAAAATATTTTGCTTTGAACTCTACATGCACCAGCTTCTGTAAGTTATAATTTTGGAAGCTTGTTTGCTCTGGGTGGAGTTTTACTTCACAGATTCATACAGAGCATACCTACTAACTACCAACATCGTCTCTACACATTGCTGAGTCCTTACGGCTAAAATGCACTGCTCATGATTCAGTGAGATCCATAACTACCGTAAATACCTCTGAGTCAGGAAAATTCAGCACATCGCACACAGAAAACCAGCTTCTGACATCTCATTCAACTCTAAATACTTTGAACTCTAAATACTCTGAAATCCAAAGAATAAATAATATTCTTATTCTTTTACAGCTACTTATATTCTGCCACCATAGAAAAGAGCTAAGTTTATTTGCACACTGTGTTCGTCATCATTTCCCAAATCTTATACAATCAAACAAGTTCTGTATTTTGGGTTATGAATGAAGTTAAAAGCTTTTTCAACAGAAACTACACACTCCTGTAAAATAGAGCCCTAAGGAGAGTTTTTGGGAACACAGATGGTAAGTTTAAAAACTGTTCCATTATTGCTAGTTTTAACTATCTAGCCAAATGGTCTCTGTCATGGCTATTAATCAAGGTAGGAAACTGCACAGTGCAATTACACAAGGGTCAGTACAGGTGAAATTTTTGCTTTTTTTATTATTTTTGCCAAAAATTCTGCAAGTGGCAACCACATAGCATGTATCACTGTCTAATTAAGTGATTTTAGGGGCTTGGGAGCATCTCAACCTTAGGGAAGGGAATTAGATGATCAATTGATTTATTTTGTGGTTCATCGCTATGCATACTGCTTTCGGTGCATCCCTATTAAAAAAATCCAAAATTCAACTTTAATGCAAAGGTGTATTAGAAATCATTTCTAAAGGGACAAGAATACCACCTATACCAGCTGAAGAAAAATACAAAATAAGACCTGGAAATTTAAACTTCACTTAGGTACCTGGTTCAAAGCAACCTATTACAGGCAACCTCTCCAAAAGAAGACAACATAAAATCAGAAGGCAAAAGTGAAAATATGTAGCAGAAAAATAATGTGAGAAAAAATAAAGTTATATTTTGCTACTTCTGCAATAAAAGCATGGTCTAAAACATACCACAGTAGTGAGGAAAAACTAGAAAGAATTAACAAAAAGGTACAGATAAACCAAAAGCAGGAAGTTAATGGAGAAATTCAAAGAATCTCAGTTTCCAGAATTCTTTGAGATCTGTTTATGAAAATGTTACCTGGTCCCTCATCGACACTAGTGATCTTAAATTTAAAAGTCACAAAAAGGCCTTTCCTTCCTTTTTGTGAAATACAAACCTTGTCTTTTTATGGATTCTAATATAAAAATGCTTTTTTTTTCCCAACCTCTCTGTATATAGTAGTCTAAAAAACATTTCAGAAATAAACCATGAACAATATTCCAAATAAGCTAGGTGATTACTGTGTGTAGCTATCCAAAACTAAGCAAATTAGATAGGAAAAATATGGGGCTTTTTTGCTGCTAAAGACACTAATGATTGTATTTTTTCTTGCATAAAGAAATATTTTGCCTACTAGGAATCTCTTTTTCATTCAGGCCTATTTCAGTCATAACACAGTACAGAAGTTCTTTCCAATAATCAAATTGTGTTTTCATTTTAAGTTGTTACACATAGCTGTATTACACATATATATAATCCTACAGAGCTTAACAGTTTATCTATATGATGATAACAGTCCTCTCCGGGAAGAAAGGGATGTTATTTAGGAAAAAAATGAGGAGAATTGTAGACTACGACACTTCAACCACATCATATCATGACAAATGAGCTAGACCTTCTGCCTATTAAAAGGATTTGCTTATAACAATATTGCCAACAATAGAATTTCTAAGAATTTTCATACAAAATTGATATTTGATTCTCAAGCAAATCTGAAACTTGGATATTAACAGAAATGAGTATTCATGTACATACCTACTCTTTTCTCTACTATAAATAAAAGCTGTCCCAAAATTCATTTTTGTATTTGTCTTATTCATAGCTTCTTTTCTAGACCATGAACCAAGATTTTGTCATCTCACCTACTGAAGACACGATTTTACATCTGGATGAATGTCATACATTTTTACTGTATATAATTGTCAGTACACCATTTTTGTAGCATTAAGATCAATGTTATATATTCAGCAATATTTTACATGTTTTACAAAAATGCTTGTAATGCTTTACAAAAAATTGATTTCTGATTTCTTATGGGCTCCATGTTCCCACAAAGCTTTTATTAGGTACATCATAGGCACAGAAACCTTACAGTTCATTAGTTTCATTAGGTCAGTAGCTAGTTCAGCAGCAGAATTGCACCAAATGAGAGAATAGGATGTATCGATGTCAAATCATTAGACGGGAAACAAGCCTGAACATGCCTAGGGAGAATCTACTGCACAGCATCCAGATAATTGCTCTGTTCAGAAGAGTTATTTGACAACTCTTTGATAGAACGGTTGCTGAAAACAGCTATAAGTTATTAAGCAGAGCAAAAACCAGCCAGATCTCCACGTTTGTTTTTTTTTATTTGGTTATTGTTTTCCCCTACTCTGCAGACATGGGAAAAGAAGCTACAACTTCCCAGGCGGAATAGATGGCATACAAATAGAATACACCCACTTCATACAGTGTTCTGGGCACACGCATGGTTAATTTTACATGTAATAAGAATCTGTAGGAAAGAGGCAGAAAGGGCTTGTTAATACTAGCAAATGTCTTGTTTTGTAGAAAGAGATTTAGATCCACAAAGCAAGCAAAACAGAGCTAACTTTCTCTGTACGGGCAGCACTTTTAACTTCCCTGAAAAAAATTGATTTCTTTAATTTTGCTTCAGTATTTTAGAAGGAAAATTTGAGTTGAAGCAATGTTGAAATTCTTTTCTTTGTATTACTGATTTAAAAAAAAATGCTTTCCACATTTAAAATAGACAAGTGAAAGACTGATTTATATAAAAGCTTTATAGCACAGAGACAAAAATATGTGTGTGAGATTCAGACTGGTTTCGTTCATTGCCAAAAATTGTTAGAATCTTCATTTTCTAACTCTCAGGAAAATGTCTGGCTCATCTTCACTGGCGACAGTGTTAAATTTTACGTGAGCATCTGATCAATAACTAACTGGACATACAAGTCTCCCACTTCACTAAGAGATGCCCTAACCATCAAATTAGATCATTCTTATTTTTACCATTCAGATATAAGCATTTTATGAGATGAGGTAAAAATGTAACAGGACAGGTTGAGAGAACTGCACTGTACTGTAAAAGCAGCAAAGCACAAACAGCAGTATTCTCATAGTCAGGATAATCTTTTAAGATGAGGTTTACCGCTACCTGTAAAAAGATAAGGAAATTAAACTTAAATCTCTCATTTAGAATCATGGAATCATCAAGGTTGGAAAAGACCTCCAAGATCATGTAGTCCAACTGTCCATCTACCACCAAAATCCCCCACTAAACCATGTACCTCAGTTCCACATCCAGATGCACCTTGAATACCTCCAGGGACAGTGACTCAACCACCTCCCTGACCAGCCTGTTCCAGTACCTAACAGCTCTCTCAGAGAAGAATTTTTTCCTAATATCTAACCTGAACCTCTCTGGTGCAACTTGAGGCCATTTCCTCTAGTCCTATCACTAGCTATCCAGGAGAAGGGGCCAACCCCAACCCCACCACAACCTCCTTTCAGGTAGCTGTAGAGTGCAACAAGATCTGCCCTGAGCCTCCTCCTCTCCAGACTAAACAATCCCAGTTCCCTCGGCTGCTCGTCGTAAGACTCATGCTTTGGACCCCTCACCAACTTCATTGCCCTCCTCTGGACACTGGGGCCCAAAACTGAACACAGTACTCAAGGTGTGTCCTCCTGGAAGTAATGCTGCAATTTCCTAGAATTAAGTGAGAAGTGGCACTAGGTGTCTAAATACATGTCCATATAACTTATGAAAATAAATGACTTTTATCAGTGAATTGAATATAATATATTGAATGAAATAAAATGTTTTCTTTCTAGTTTATTCCAGCCCCCTCTACAGTAGGATGCATGGTGTCCATCTTTTTTGTAGGATAGTTAATCTAAAATTCAAATCTAAAAATCCAGATCTAATACGTAGTGTAGAATCTACTACATATTTTTGAAATGTGCTCAATGAAATATCAAATTAATTTCAATTTAAAATTCATTTAGAAAAAAACTCCAATTCTTTAAAGACTCTGAAGTGGCTGTAAACAATTTTTTTTGTCCCAAAACTGTAATTCCGTATTTCTGATAGATTCTTACAGATTCATGAAACAGCTTCAGAAATCACTGAAATCAAAGCAGCTTCTAAATCACTGTGCAGTTTGAAAAAGATTATTCTTCTAGTTTTCTGTCTTCTTCCTCATACAACCCCTCTTAATGCATACATTTACAGTCAAAGGAAACACTGTGCAAAAGCTGTTCAACCTAAGACAATAACATTCTAACTTGACAGAAGGGTCCAGCACTTTCTGTAACAAATTGTCACTTGTATAGAATATGACATTACTCTCAGACAACTTTAAATTTGTCCATATTTAAGTGAAATATTATTGATTACAGTTTCAAAATTTAATTGACAGTAACACAACATGCAAGGGACTGTGTGATGGCATTCCTGTTCAGAAAATCAGAAAGTACAGAATCTGTGATTTGTTATCTTAGAGAGGATATGAGGAGAAAAAAAAAAAAATCATTGACCTAGTGCCATGGGTAACTTTCTGATTGTTTGGTGGCTTCTCTTGAATCTCCAAATGAATACCAGAAGCAAGTAAGAAAATTATACGTTTTTAAAAGACAAAAGTGGAAGCTTTATTCAAAACATATTAGTGCTAAGGAGCTAATTGCGAGCATTTGTATTTACAAAGTTGCACTAGGACCTCAAACTAGTTTCCATTGATCAAATATTACCAATTCACTACTCAATCAAAGCTGCAATGAGACTTTAAGACAAAATGTTTCTCTCTTACTTATGGAACATAATCCCCACAGCAACCAAGTATGATGAATCATCAGCTGTTTGTTCATGGAGATTTCTAAAGCAGAAACTTAAAAGCTGTCTTTAGATTTGGTGAGGTATCAATTACAATAAATGTTAGAAGACAATCACACATCAACATACATCTTTTCTTTGTAACCTTCTTGAAGGTTTAAAGCATAAAGATGGAAGGCTTGTCAGCCAGCAGTCAGCTTTCCGGCCTCCATTATATCCATTTTATTATTTTCACTATAGTAGCAGTTTAAAGTTTTGTCATTATGAGTACATTCACACACTGAAAAAACTCCTTGGTGTACCCACCTATGTCTATCTATATACGTCCTCTGCCTTGGCAATGGAAAGATTCAATACAGAGGTACCAACACTAAACAATTTCCACTTGGTATTTTTTGAAGTTATCTTTAGGACAGCTGTGATAGAGCTAGATTCCTTGAGGCAGACCTAGGCTGTAACTACAAGTACCAGTGCATTCTAGCAAATTAAATGCACAGAGCATAGTGTGATAGCAAATAAGGGAATAGTATGGAGAAAGAGGGATATTGACTTTTGAGAAAGAAAAAAACATTGATAAAGTAGTAGATAGCATACCAAAATCTCAGTAGGTAAATAGAACATGATGCTAATTCAGTTCTTCTGGGTCTATTAGTGAAGAGAAAAATGAATTTGAGAGAGACATCTACCTTACTGGTTAGATCAACATATTGCTTACTTGTCATAATCTGGTCCTATCTCAAGATATACTTCACAGCAATATATAACACTATCTGAAATGCACTTCCTCATTGGAATCTGTTATTCCTTGTAGAAATTAAATCTTTAGAATGTATCCCAGGGTCCCTTATGTCTCATTAACTGGAGATATTCTGCCATCACCACTTAATGCTTTTCATCTGCACTACGCTCCTATTTGTTCCAAACAGGAGTTAAGATAGGAATGAACTGTTTCTGTTTGTGAAGTGTGAATGGAAACGGATGTTTCCAAAATCTGAAAGTGATGTTACTAGCATCGTTATCTGAACTGTGGAAGCTACCAGTGCTTAAAGTGTTACATTCATAGCCAGTATAACATTCATAGGGAGATCATAATAGATCTCATAACAATGTTTTGTTACACCACCTGACTAGTAACTAGTGTGGGAAAAACACTAAAAAGTGACACCTTCTGAAACTCGTATTACTTTTTAGTTGCCACATTAAGAGAGACTTTGAGGTATTCTAAAAGTGTTTTCACTTTTAAAAGTATTTTTCAATAGCTGGCCATACGAAGAAGGTGAATGTGGTTCACAAACAGATTCCAAAATCATTCTGAAGCCTGTTCATGATTGTCATTAAACTGTGGGCATTGTATTGACTGCCCACAATGCATGTTAATATTGTATTGATAGAAGTCTGAACTAATTCATGCTGTGTGCTTTATTCATACTAGCAAATGTAATGATTGACATAAAGAGTAAAGTACACAGGCTTTCTAATTTGTGGTAGGCCACCAATACCACTTAGATGAACACATTCTGCACTTTACAGTAAGTAGTCAAGTGAATGTCAAGTTCAAAAGATGCCGTTCTATTTTTCTAGAAGTTGTGTCTGACTAGATGTAGATTCATTGAAAAACTGGCATACCGAAAAAAATAGCATAGTGGCAACAAAATTTAGCAGCTGTCTGTTTGGACAAGATGCGGCTTCATTCTGTCTGGCAAAAATGTGTAGAGAATTTGTTGGACTTCACCTATAGTCTTACCACATTAGAGTAAACCCTACTGTTACAGAGACAGCCAAAAAGTGTGCTGTACCCTGATCATCAGCACAGATCAATGAAGGAAATTTCACGTTGGCCTAGGATGTAAAAATTACAGTTACACAACTGTCCTTCATCTTTCTCTCTCATGGGCTGAAACTTTCTTTAGGTAGTCTGCAGGACACGTATTTTTCTTTTTGAATTGGGTGTGTGAAGAAAAAAACACCTGTATTATATATATGGAGTGTTTTAGTATTTTATTTCTATCTTCCTTAATTACTTCTCTGCATCAAGTTATCAGTTAAAAATAAACATATAAAATCTTTCAGAACTTTGTTTTTATACATTTTTTTAATGACATAATGAGCAACTCCTGCCAAAGATCTGACTTTAGTTACTAATTCAGATTTAATGTTACCTAAATCTTACAGAGGTAGAAGGAAGATTTAGTTGATTTCAGCTGCAGGGCTTTGTTCCATATATTGACTTGAAAATGAATTTTAGTATGGAAAAGTCTTTAAAGCTATTACTAATTAGGATATCTCAAATCAGAACAATTACCAATGTTGCTATGCCTCAGCTGTCAACAAAAAAAGAAATTCTCCTTCATTTAATGAAACAACACACTAATGAGCAACAAAAGCCTTGCCTAGCAAGGCAGCAGACAGAATTATGTGTTCATGAAGTTAAAAAAAATACTTATGTAATTGGGTGAAGTAGTGGTAGTAGTAATGGAAGTAAAATACACATAACCAAAAAAACGTTGTTTGCCAGGCACTTCTAGAGTGTCTAGTCCAGACTCATGCTCAGTGTGGGTCTATCCCCAACTTAGGCCAGTTGGGGCTTTGGCTAGCAGTCTTGAAAAGTTCTGCAAACAAAATATCACTACCTGTTCCACTGCAGTACTACTCCATAAGCACAAATGTTCTTTTCCAATGTCCAACATGAACATTCCAAGGTGAAGCTTGAGGCTATTGCCTCTTGCTTGTCATCTGCCACAGAAGAGGAGAGTTTGAATTCATCACTTCTGTCACACTGTCAAGTAGCTGTAGGATTTTCTTCTCTAGACTAAACAAGCTTACTTACCTCAGCACTTCCCCATTGGAAATATGTCTTAGGCTCCAAATCCCTTCTCTCTCACTGAAGCATGAGACCAAAAATGGACAATGTAATCCAGGTGTGTCTTCACCACTGCTGAGATGAATAAATTCCTTCAATTCTGCTAGTCATACTCAACTTAATGAAATCCAAGGGGTGTTTTTCCCTCTTTAAGATGAGAATGCATTGCTGATTCATATTCAACTTCTACAATGCATCTACAATGATCTCCAGGTATTCTTCATCTGGGCCATTTATCATCCAATTAGTTCCCAGCCTTGTATTAATGCACCCCAAGTATAGACCCTTGCATTTCTTCTGTGTTTAAATTAACACATTTCTGTTGTCTCAACCCACAAATTTCTCAGGATCTCTCTGGATTGAAGTTATACTCTTTGATGTGTCAGTAATTTCCTCTTATTTGCTGTCATCCACAGATCTGATATGAGCGCAGTCTGTCTCATGATCAACGTCAATGATGAAGATACTAAATAACTTGTGTCTCGGTGTTGATCCCTAGAGCACTCTGCTTCTTACCAGCAATCAGATGGATGTCCATGCATTAATTACTACGTTTTAAACACAAATATCCAGTCAATGTTCAGTCCACTTAATTTCTAGTTCATATTTTTTCAGCTTCCAAGAGAAAATGCTGTGGCAGATGGTCTAACTAAAATTAAGGTACATTGCACGTCCCACTGTTTCTACTTTCGCTTCCTCATTCCATTGTAGAAAGCAATTACGTCAAGCATGATTTAGCCTTCATAAATCCACACTGACTATTCCTGATGATCTGTTTTCTCAGCTAGCCAAAATTTAGACAGATATTAAAAGGATGTGAAACTACTTTATGCAGGAGCTTACTAAAAGCAGGACAAATTTGCCGTTCATTGACAAAGTGGACAAGCCAGGCAGGTTCTAAACACTAAGGACGGATAACTAAACCATGAAATCTCTAATGGACTTGTGAGACGTGGTTATTAATATAAGACTGTTTAAAAGTATATCACCTGAGAGAATACTTTAATGCCAATTAAGTTTTATAGCACGCCGTAATTCTAATGACTCATGGCTCAGTTACAAGGAAGAGCATTTGCTAACACAGGCTAACTCATGCTAATTCTATCATTCGGCTTAGGATCAGAAACCATTTATCACTACCATTAATTATAAGTTTAATTTTCTCTTTCCACCCTAAAACTCTCTTTTAAAACCCAGTTTCAAACGTGTGACTGTATGGAAGGAATGTTTTTCCAGACAAACATCCTTGCTGAAATTCCTTGATAAAGTTATCCAGTTCATACAATTGCACACATTGTTCTGCAGCAAAGGCTATTTTGTTTTAAGCTAGAAGATATTCCCTATAAGGCTTCTCCTGAAAGAGCGATGTTAATGAGCAACAATTAGAAACCAGATGTTCAAGTACAACTTTTACTAAACTTCCTGACTTTACAAACAAAACTTGCTAGCTTATGCAACTCCATGGGCTGTTCCAGATACTTTTGACTGATTTCATATTGTAGGCCCTGCATCATTTTCATTTTCTGCTCTGCTCCATAGTGGAGACTTAATACAGTCAGGATTACACCATCAGACAGATCTCCATGATAACTTGAGATACTCAGTTTTTTTCAAAATAGCTAACTATTACCCTGATTATGTATATACATCTCCAAAGCCCATTGGTACAACACTCTGACAGCTGATTGGAGAGGAAAGAAACCACAAAACCAGTGCAATTTTCAATGCTAACAGAAAGCTTTACAATAAGGACTCTGGGATCTTAGCAAAGCAGAAAATTGTATTTCAGAATCATTTGTACACTTGATCTTCTAGAATGTATCAAAATTAACCATTGTCTGATCTTTTATTTTCATTTTCTAATGAAGAAAGGTTTGTATCTCAAAATTTTGTATTTTCTTTAAAGAATCCAAAAAATAGTACATTCTTCTAATCATCCTTACTTACAGTTTAAATACGTAGTTTCACTGAGCAAGTCTTTGGCAATCCAGTCGCAGTGATGTTACAACATACCCCTGCGAACAGGCTGTAAGAAACAAAATTAACATAAAAGGAGTAGAGAAATGAAGAGTAACAAATAATACTTAAGTGAGAGATATGATGAAAAAGTTTGAGATAGAAAATCATCCAGAGTTGGGAAAGGTATTTCAAATATTTGTGCTCTCTCAAAGACACACAATGACTAGAACCTAAAGGAAGAGTGGAGAGAAAGTAAAGTTTTAGTGGTTTTAGGTGCAAATAATCACTCTTAAGCAAAGAATGCTATGCTGCAGTTTATTCTAGAGAAAATTACATGCTAAATTACATATACTCTATTGTTTGATTAAAGTAATGTTGAGTCAAGCATGAAACATTCTATATCAATTATTAGTCTGACAATTGATAGGTTAGACAGCTAGATTTACATTTCTTTTACCTTTAGCAGAGAGTCCTAATCACACTGGGAAATCAAAAAGATAAAAGAAATTAGCATTAAAAATTCAGCTGTGATGGTAACAATGCTTAGAAATTTAGACAAGAAAAATGCAATCAGTTGTGTTACTGATGCTAGCACACATTTAATATAATTGCTGATGTTTACATGACTCATCACTATTAGTCTACTTAATTTTCTATCAGGGAACAAAAAGACACTATGCAAATAAGTACTTTCATTCCCTATTTTCTAATGAAGAAGGACATGGATAGACGCTCTGAAGCAGATTCTCAAATTCAACATGTGTTTTTGGAGATTTTTCTCCCCAGCTGACTGAAATAAAATCCACACCTCAATCTTGCTCTCTTCTCTCAGAACTCTCACCAAATAATTCAGAAATCAGAGAGAAATCCCTAATGAGAAAAATACAAAATTTTCCTTCAGAATTTTCTCTAAACCTGTCAACAAAACAGGTATACTTCATTGTCAGAGAAAATGGGAAAAAGGACTTACCCTGTGTTTTGTGGAAGAGATAAGACCATTATTTCCTAGATATCACAATGCCAATGTCCATTCCTTCCACAAGACTGTTCTACCCTGCTCTCCCACAGTTTATAAGTGACAGTGATACATAAGAACTTCTTTGTATCACCCCCCATTCAATTACATTTGAAAAATTTCCTGTAATAATACATAGCAGGTTCTGTTCTCAAATGAAATGCACTTAACCGAATTCAAAAGAATTATTGCTTTTCCATAGATAGTTCTGCAGATCAACTGCAAGATGTAACTGCACAGGCCTACGAATATTTCAGAAAAATGTACTCTAGTCACACTAATCTTTTTCACACCTCATTGCCAAAGAAAGGACTTGCATATTTATTTGGAAAAAATGGCTTTATAAACATGTTAGCTGGGACTAGTTAAGCTTTCAAGCTCATTACAAGTATGATTGACATGAGGATCTGGATTATTTAATCCTGTACTCCACTGTTAGACCATTACAAAGACATCCTCAAGCTAGCATAATTCACGTGTCTACTCTTTTTTAGAGTGTAATGGTTAGATGGACCAGAACAAGACATCCTTATTACTCACCAGAATTTATTTTATTGTACATCCAGGTTTCTTAACCTCAATTCTACTTTTCTTTATTTCAACAAGCCATTTTTACTACTGTTTCAAGAAAGACAGTTAAAACACATAGAATAAGAACTTTCGAATCATGAGTTTTTGTTGGTTTTTTTTTTTTTTTGTTAGCCCAGAAATGAGAAATGTCAGACTAGTTTTTAACAAGTTTCTATTTACATTAAGGACCTATAAAGATGGTTTTTCCACAAACAATCATTTTAAGAATTTAAACAGAAGATCATGTTCTTGCTTCATTAAGAGAAAGTTGCAAATAAAGATTTTACTTTTACTTTTATGTAATCTTCCACACTGCTTACAATTAGTAAACTCTCAGCTGGAGAACTGTTCTTTGCCAAGTTCTTTGCATCACACTGAAAATATGGGCAATAATTCAAAATTTTAAAATGATTAGAAAAAGACAAAACATAATATAAAGGAAATGTCACTGCCAATACTTAACAAGATACGGAAATTCATAATTAGATGTTAGTTTTTCAGGTCTTCTGTATATTTATATATACATGCTAACAGCTTTAAAGAATATGGAGTGCTGAAATAAGTGCCTATGTCTCACAATGCTAGAACCTCTTAAACATATTAAATAACATCTGTCAGGAATGCTGAAGTAGTTGACAAATCTTTAATATCCTACTTGACAGATTTTTTTAAATTCAGTTTTTTTTTCCTTAGTTGGCTACATGAAAGAACAAGAAACTTACGTGCTTTTCACTTTTACAGGGTCAACTGATCATTCAATCCACCTCAGAGATTACTTTGTGATTCCATAGCCATTTAAATAAAAATAAAACCAGAATTTTATCCATGGAAAAATACCAGTTCTTCTAATTCTCTATCAATTTAGAGTGTTAGGACATAGTAGAGAGAGACTGTCATCAAATGCATCACATGACTCCATATTTTTAAAAATCTACCTGAGCTAATTAACACTCTAAGCACTTCTATCCTCTGATTCCAAGTAACCACATGAAAGAATCACCTTCAAAAATTAATCAAACTCCATCCTATGATTAAATATTACACCTACAGTTCAGTTCAGTTCTCTTATTTCAAACTGATGAGCTTCTACTTGGTGATATACACTTTTAAATTTGTTAGAGCTCAAACTTTACTTTCTTTACTGTTAAGCTCCATCCCTTCTGTTATTCCAATACTTCACGAAATCCATTTCCTTCTGTATGGGAAGGGCAAGGCAAGGCAAGGCAAGGAAGAAGATGAAGAAAGTTGTACAAGCGGTGGATGCGGATTTGTTGAAGCATGTCCAGAGGATGGCCATGAAGATGATCAGAAGGCTGGAGCACCTCTACTATGGAGAAATGTTGAGGGAACTGGACTTGTTCAGTATGGCTCTGAGTAGACCTCATTGTGGCCTTCCAGTACTCAGAAGAAGCTTATAAACAGGAGGGAGATGGAATTTTTACATGGTCTAATAGTGATAGGACGAGAATGGTTTTAAACTAAAAGAGGGGAGATTTAGATTAGATGTTTGGAGGAAATTCCTTACTCAGAGGGTGGTTAGGCGTTGGAGCAGGCTGCTGTTCCAATAACTGGAGAAGCTGTCGATGCCTTGATGCTCCATCCCTGGTGGCATTCAAGGCCAAGTTGGATGGGGCCCTGGGCAGCCTGATATAGGGACTGGTAGTTGTGCTTACAACAGGGGTCTTTAAGGTCCCTTCCAACCCAAGCCATTCTATGATTTTATGATTCTATGATAAGCAGACATGATTAGTAAGAAAACAGAAGGGAATGCTTGACCAATGTCATAACCTTCTGTGATTTTATGAAAGATTTGTTGGATGAGGAGAGTGCAGTGGATGTTATCTCAGCTTTGGCAATGTATTCAACAGTCTCTTATAATGTCCTCTCTGAAAAACTGAAGCTCAAGCTAGATAAGTGACTGGTGAGGTGGGATGAAAACTGACCAGTCTGCCAGGCCCAGAAGGTTGTGATTACTGGCCCAAAGTTCATCTGGAGGCCAGTTACTATTGATGTACCCTGCAGATCAATAATGGGGCCAATAATGTTTAACCTCTTCAGTAGTAATCTGGATGCTGGGAGACTGTATATCAGCGTATCTGTAGATGATACAAAATTATGAGAAGTTGCCAATGCACCATATGGTTTTGCAATCATGCAGACATCACAGGCTAAAGAAACAGGTCAAGAAAAATCTCTTGAAGTTCAGTAAACGGAATACTATGCTCTGCAACTAGAAGGGAATAACGTTGTGTACAGATTATTACAGGACAATGCCCAAGTGGCTGGAAAGGTGCTTTGCAGAGAGGGACCTGGGGTCCTGGTAAGGAACAAGCTGGATAGGAGCCAACAAGGCACCCTTGTGGCAAAGACGGTCAATGGCAACCTGGCCTGCATTAAGAGAAGCAGCACCAAGAGGTGGAAGGAGATAATTCTTCCCCCCTGCTCAGCAGTGCTGATGCCACATCTGGAGTACTGTGTCCAGTTCTGTGCTCCTCAGTACAAAACAGATATGGATATACTAGAACAGTTCAAGTAAAAACCCAAAAATCATTAAGAGGCTCTGGTATCTGACAAATGAGGAGAGACTGAAAGAGCTCAGACTGTTTAGCCTGGAAGACAGGAGGCTCAGCAAGGATCTTAACAGTGTTTATAAATATTTGAAGAAAGAATGTAAAGGAGAGGGGGCCAGACTGTTCTCAGTGGTGCTGTGATGAGACAAAAGGCAATGGACACAAGCAGAAGCACATGAAATTCCCATCTGAATATAAGAAAGCACTTTTTTACTATGAGGGTGTTCAAACACTGGAACAGTTTTCTTTTCATCTTTATGAAAAATCTTAGAAAAAAAACTGTTCAAGCACTAACTTGCAATTCAAACTGCAACATTTCTGGCATTTAGACATGAAAAAGAGTTATTTTATAACAAAGTATAATCACAAACAATCTTTATTCACTTTAAAATATATCATTGTCTTTTGCCTCAAAATACATGCCATGGAATCATTGAGTCAATTTTTCTAATTATTAGTATAGCACTTTGAGTGCTTAATTCCTAAGTAATGCATTATATCTCATAATGGCAGATTAGACAAGAGATAACAATAGACTTCACAGGTATTCCTTTTTAAAATCTACATGAAGTATATTCCACTTCAAGCATCTAAGGTAAAATCATGTGCTCTCAATTTCTGCTCTCTTACCTCAGCAGGTACTACAAATTCAAATTACCTGAAAGATAAAAATAAATTTTATCTAAATCCTATATGTGTGTTTCACCTAATATATCAGAAATAAATGAATTTTAAATATGTATGATATTAAGGGAAGCATCTAGGCCTATTATACTTAAGAAAAGAAGTGTCAGCTGTTATTTATCCTCCAATTTTAAATTCAATATAGAGGTGCAGTCAAATATTTACAGATAATCGAAAAGGGATTGCTTCAGTGCAGGAGTAAAAGGCATCATGCAGGGGAGATGTTATATTTTTTCTAGAGTAGAGTAGAAGCAAGCACACAAAAACATTTTGACCTAATGTTTAACTGTATTCATATTTAACTGTATTCATATTTACAAAATATAGTGCAGCTGAGGCTCTTGTGCCCTCTCTCACTGGGATGCACTCTCACTTGAGGACATCATATTTATTTCATTAAAAAGAAGACAAGTGAAAGCTATAGCATAAATTCAAAGCTAGGGACTAGGTAGGTGACTAACAAGTGATTCTAGGTATACTTCCACTTGGGGATCTAAATTTTAGATCTGACATATAATTACCAGACTTTATTAACATTATTTTATGTAAAATAAAATAGCTGTAATATTTACTAACATACAATTTATACGTGCATGTGTGTTTACACCCAAATATGCACTCAGAAAGCTAAGCAACAAATGTCCTCAATTGTTCCATAAAATCAGCCATATATCCATATTTCAGAAAAATAAAGATTTAAGCATCCCCAGTGCCACAGTGATGAGGTTCTACATTTCTCACTGTTAGATAACTGGTTAGTGAAATGGTATTTTGACGGTAACTCAAAATATCTGTCCAGTTGCCTCACTCAGAAATCATAATAAATATTGTATAAAAACACATTGTGAGAAAAAAGGAAAGGAAAGGGAAGGGGAAAGGGAAGGGGAAACGGTNGGAAGGGAGAAAAAAAAGAGAAAATTTATGTATTCCATTACCAAAAATGCTGGATGGAATTGAATGAGGCCTACCCAGTTAAGCTTTGCTGTGGCATTTTGTCTTCAGTATGAAAATTTGGAGTTGAAATCCACTGCAATTTTTTAGTACTCATGTTTCGGCATTTCTTAATTAGCGATTTTTCTTCTTTTAACCCCATTTCATTTAATCAGACCTTTTAAAAGAAAATTTCTAAGTCTATTTTTTCTGTCATTCACATTAAAAAACAAACAAAACAGTTTGCTTCCTGGACTTTACACTTTGCAACAAGATTTGAAGCAATCAACACTGATGAAAAGAGAATTACTTAACAACTACAAACATAATGTGCAAAATCTCATAACATTTAGTGGCAATCATAAAGTTTTCTACGTGCGTACTTTCTTTCTCTTCACTTATGTTTGTAAATAGTCAAATCTACAATGGCGTCCTAACTGCTAAACAGTGACATAAGGTAATCAGTTATTCCATTAGGCCCCAAGAAGTCAAATTATGGCTACCATTTTTTCCAGTAAATTTCCCAGTCTTGCTTATGATTCTTTAAAACACATCAACTCTATATTAAATGAAAATAAAAATACTAAGTATTATAAATCCATTTTTGCTGTCTAGAATAAGGTAAGGAAAGTCCAGAAAAGTGAACTTAAGAACAAGCTTTCTACAGAGCCATATAGATAAAGTTGGCACACTACTTAATATGTTGTCAGGAGGGGAGGTGTCTTTGACCTTGCTGATCAATCTAATTAGCACTTTAAACTAATACAATAATAAATAATATATATAGCTAAAAATGTTGTAATATCTGCTTTATGTCTTTGAACGGAATGTTTTGAAAGCAGGGAGAATTCTAATTGCAAGTAAGAACGTACCCCGAGCCATAGATTGCTGAAGTGGGCATGAAGAATTCAATGTAGTCCAAGAGTGCTTTTTTCCATGTTTAAAATTGAGGCATTACTATTTTTTTTAAATAAGGTAGAAAGTAAATATGCATCCTTGAGTGGAATTCAAATTGACATAGTAGAAAGATCAGATAGGGACACAAAATCCTGCAGGTTGTGGGCTTTACTTCTGAATTCCAAAGGAAAAGTAGAAGAAATGCATTTCCAGTAGCAGCAATCAAGGTAGAAACTTACCATGTTATAGTAGAAGTAAAATAAATTCTATCCTCCATTGAGCAAAAACAGAAAGAATATTTGGCAGCTGGTGGTTATGCTTTCGTTGAAATTTGTAACCCAGTTAGTTCTGCAGCAAAAGAATGTTATAACCACCAGAGACAGTGTATCTGTTTTTCCTACTCAAAAGAGGGAAAAAGTACGGTTGCATTGATTTCACTATCCAGGAATGCAGCTCATGAGTGAAAAAGACCAAACTGGAAATTTGAACCTAAAAGCAAACACGTGAAGCAGTAACATTAGCCCTTGTTAAAAAAAGAATATCAACCCTTTGGAGGCACAGCTCAGAGAACACTGACCGAATTAGATATCCTGGGGAAATGGAAGGCACTGGCTTCTGAAGGCTGCACAGGCACCACAAGGTTATGAGTGAGAACACAGAGTGCTAGGCAATTAGCAACACCAAACAGATAGATCCAATAGTGTCAGATTTAACAACGAGAAATGGAAACCTGTGCTAATAAACACCTAAACAGAATTAAAATTTGCTGAGTAAAAATTCAGTTACAGATCTGGAAATTTCCTACATTTGATGGCATCGATAAACTTGCAGATTATAATTAAGTTGTATAAAGTAATTATACAGGTTAAAAAATGAGATTTTTGAGGACCTTTTCAAGAACTTTGCATTCCAGCTATAAATGTCAATAATGGAAAAAAGAAAAGCCATTAATAAGTCATTAATTGACATACAGTTCACTATTTCCACTATTTCAAAAAAAAAAAGAATTGATAAGAAAGGAAAGCCACTAGCTGATGCTCATAAATGGATTTTTTTTTCTCGTATCCTTCACAGTTTAACTAAGCGCAGAATATGTAATTTCAGGGCAACTGACATATGCTGCATCAGAGGAGAATACTCTTGGCCAGGAAGAGCCTTATCTAGTCTTCACTAGTTCTAAGCTAAGAGAAATTTTTAAAAATGTGAAGCAATCAATAGAAGTGATAAAGAAAACTTTTATCATTGGTTTAGGTCAGGCCACAAAGATGGGGGATCAAATAAACAGGTTACTCAACAGTGATAAAAATACGTATAGTCAGACAAAAACAATTCTGAGATTCTCGCGTGGTAAATTGCAGCAAGTCTTTCTTGTAAATTGTTTTTCTATAGCTTTTGTTGAAACAATAGTTTACTGAACTATGAAGACGAGTGCTGCAAAGACTGCTTTATGGAATAATGTCTCAAGAACTAAATACAATGTCTGCTCCAAAAGTAATGCCTCCTATTTTATTATGTTGGCCTACAATGTCAGAGGTGGATGTTGGTGGGATGGCAGTACAGGTTGAACCTTCCCACCAATTTGCTGCTACATTTTGTCACCATGTAACAGATGGCAGCAGAGGGGCAGTCTGACAAAATATCATCTGTCATGGAAGTGTCTATGAAGCAAAGGTGTGGCATGAATTCCTCTGTGCAGAAAAAAATGGCACCCATTGACATTCATTGATGCTTGCTGAACATTTACGGAGACCAAACAGTGGATGTAAGAACAGGGAGGTGGTGGGTGACGCATTTCGCCAGTGGCAAGAGCGACAGAGGGTCATCTCTAATGGTGCAGATGCTTACAAGCATGGCATGCAGGCTCTTGTTAATGTCTGGAGAAAATGCATAGCTAATGGTGGTGACTATGTTGAGAAATTGTGTTTTGTAACTAAGAATTTGCTCTATTAAATATTATTGCAGTCTTTGTAGCTGTTGTAGTTTCCATGGAAATAAATAGGAGGCATTACTTCTGAGCAACATACATATTATACAAATATTTCTAGGTTAGCAACTGGTACTTGCACATACCACAACCAGAAAAACATATATGATCCTCTATAGTGAGAATTGTGGTACCATGGTCCACAGAAGGAAAGCAGAGATAGCATAAACACCAGTACGACTTCCTAAAATGACAGTGGTAGCAACCAATGACAGAAATAAATGCTTTAGTATACCTCTTCTGCAGCAGGTACTGGTGTGATAATCACACTTTTGTGAGACACATATTTGCCCACATCACAAGGATGAAGAGGCTGAAGGGATACCTTTCAAACCACTTATACATGGACAGCTTGCAGACAGATTTGCAAACTAAAATACCAATGCACAGTAACACTCAGTGGGAGACAGGCAGTTAGTCAATTTTTTTTCAGCCCAGTGATTCACTTCATAAAGAAAATGAAATGTGCAAGGCAGATATACCCAAGAATGTTATAGTTGCTGCAAAAATAGTGAACAGTCCTGAAAAACATCTGCATTTAAGTCCTGAAAGAGTTATTAATTTTTGAGCAGCCAGCATATGTGACAGAGTGAGATATGTCTGTGCTGAGTTACAGATTCTATTTGAATTCTGCTGAATACTAGCCTGACCTTGTCTAAAGAATCTACTGTTCTGCATTGCAGTCACCCTGTCTGCAAATTCATTGAAGGAGTAAAACTAAGATGCATCCGAGACCACCAGCTTCACCACTGGCCCACCTCCAAGAAACAATTTATTTCGTCATCTGGATGAGTCAGTAGGCAAAAAAGATAAATTAATATTAGTGGAGCTGTTGTTACTTAGTCTCAGCATGCAACACCAAGAGGACATTTGACTCCCGTTTTTAAGAAAGGGAGAGAAAGGATGACCTGGGAATTACAGGCTGGTGAACCTCACCTCTGACTAGGAAGGTTATAGGACAGCTCCTCCTAGAAGCTACTTTAAGGCACACGCAAGACAAGCAGGTGATCTAAGACAGCCAGCACAACTTCAACAAGGGCAGATTGTGTCTGACCAATCTGGTGGCCTTCTGTGATTGAGTGATGGCGGCAATAAACAAAGAAAGAGCAACTGATGTCATCTAACTGGACTTGTGCAAGGCCTTTGATATGGTCCCACACCACATTCTTATCTCTACATTGGAAAGATATGAATTTGAAGGCTGGACTCCTCAGTGGATAAGGAAGTGATTGGATAGTCACAGACAGAGTATTGTGGTAAATGGCTCTATGTCCAGGAAGAGGGTGGTGACAAGTAGTGTCCCCCAGGGATCAGTCTTGGGACTGGTGCTCTTCAAGATCTTTTTCAATGATGAGGGATCGAGTGCACCCTCCACAAGTTTGCTGATGACACTAAACTGAGTGGTGCAGTTGATACAACAGAAGGAAGAGATGCCATCCAAAGAGACTTGGACAATCTTAAAAAGCGGGCCCATGTGAACCTAATGAAGTTCAACAAAGCCAAGTGCAAGGTGCTGCACTTGGGTCAGGGCAATCCCAGATATATGTTCAGACTGAGAGTAGAATTCAGTAAGAGCAGCCCTGCTGAGAAGGACTTCGGGTTCTAGTGGATGAAAAGCTGGAGATGAGCTGCAACCCCTGCAGCCTTGAAGGCCAACAGTATCCTTGGTTACATGAAAAGAGGGGCGGCCAGCAGGAAGAGGGAGGTGATTGCCCCCTTTGCTCTGCCCTCATGTGGCCCTACCTGAAGTACTATGTTCAGGCCTGGTGCCCCCAGTACAAGACAAACATGGAGCTGTTGGAGGAGATCCAGACGAGGGCTGCAAATATAATCAGAGGGCTGGAGCACCTCTCCTACAAAGAAAGGCTGAGGCATCTGGACTTGTTCAGCCTGGAGAAGAGAAAGCTCCAGGGAGACCTCATTGCAGCCTTCCAGTTCTTAAAGAGAGCCTATAAACAAGATGAAGACCGACTTGTGACGTGGTCTGCTATTCATAGGACAAGGGGAAATGGTTTTAAACTGAAAGAGGGGAGATTTAGATTAGATGTTAGGAGAACATTCTTTATTCAGAGGATGGTGGGGCACTGGCACAGGCTGTCCAGAGAAGCTGTAGTTGCCCCATCCCTGGAGATGTTCAAGGCCAGGTTGAATGGGGCCCTGGGCAGCCAGATCTGGTCAGTGGCAACTCTGCCCAGGACAGCAGGTTGGAACTAAGTGATCTTTAAAGTCCCTTCCAATTCAAGTCGTTCTATGATTCTAAGACATCATAACTCAAAGTATGATTCTTCTCCAACAGGGCCAGCTATTAGTACAAGTAAAAAAGATCTGAAAGAAAGAGGAAACATCTCAAAGCTCAAACTGAGAAAAGCAAGTCATGCTAGAGAGCAATATCCCCCAAGACTTTAAGTTCAGTTAAATATCTAAATGAGTAAGAAACTTCTTTGCTAAGCTTTAAATTATACCAATACTATGACACTTTCTCAAAATAGATTGTACTAGAAATTCAGAGTATTAAGAGCCTGAGTGAAACATCTTTAGGCAATGTGAAGACTGAGAAGGGAGCTTGCACAACCTTGTTTCAGGTGTGGTTGCTGTCAGCATCTCAGATGCCAATACAGCCCTAAAAAACAAAACTTGGGAATGCACCACAGAGTCTCAAAGCTACCAACATTGATTGTATTTTACTGAAAAGGTGAGAAAAGTTGACAGATTATATGTGCAGCATAATGAAAGGCGAAAATATACTTGAAATGAGTGACTGAAACATTCAAGAATGCATTTTCCAATGCATCAAGGAAATAAAAGGAAGTACTATGGGAATGTGGTATGATTGGCAGCTTGCGTTTTTATAACACCAAATTTGATGAAGTAGTAGGGCTAGCAGATGCCGAACCGAACTATGGAGGTTTAAATGAGTAGTGGTAGAAATGCAGGCCTGGGAGGCCTTGCCACAGAAAATCAGGAACTCAGAAGTGATTGCTTGCACCTATATCTGCCTGAATTTCATCATACCACACAATTTCTAAAATTCAGAAATTTTTTGACTGGCTTTAATCTCCATGACTGACTTCAATCAACAGTCTCTTCCATAATTCCCTGGCCCTCTAGCACTTGATTGCAGGCTCAGTAAGGTCCATAATTCAGCATCTCACTGTCACGCTGTTGTTAGTAAGGCCTATGGAATTTACACAGTTCTCCTTTATGGCACTGACACTAGAATCATGCAAAATAAGAGTCTGACTGACAGCACAGCCACTTCACTGAGAGGAAAATGTTCATGCACAGCAAGGTTTTTGACTAATAGATGAATAATGTTTACCTCTTTCCTCCATGCATGACATTATAACAAGCTGCTATATACCATTATAGGGATATCAGTGAGATTTTTGCAAAACATAGAAGAGGGTGGAAAAATCTCAAATTTGTAGACAGTCATTTATGGAGGACTGAATGCACAGTGTACATTTTAGAAAACATCAAACCTTTCTGAAGGCAACTAATGGCGTAAACGAAGTTCGTGTTCTGTGTTTCAACACAGATTCCATGAATAACAAAGGTATTGTATCCTTGTTTCCATGCAAGGAAATCCTGCTTGTGCAGACTTTCAGCTGTTATCCAGAAATACAAGGTCTCTCATTCAGAAATAAGCATTCATAGCCTAAATAAAATAGTCACTTCATTAAATTATAAGACCTTTTTTCACCTCATGTACAGAACAGAATAAAGACAAATGACAATCCCATTAAAATCTCTCTTTAACTGGTCAAAGCACCTATAAATGACTAATAATAATTTCCTTTACGGCAGCAGTCTGCATATATTTCCTTCACCAAAATTCAGGGCTGGAATACTGCAGCTAGATACATCACATATATGGACCCCTCTTTCTGTTCCAAGGTACCCTGTAATAATGATTCTTACATCACCTGATAGAACAGTGCTGTAGATGCCTTTTCCAAAGAACATTTAACAGTAGATGTCAAGTTAAATCTACTCCACTTATATGCTGGAAGTGATCTGCTTCATTTAATACCTGTTTTCAAGGTGGAATCCTAGAAGAACTTGTAATAAAATTTAAGCTTTTTCAAAAATTATTGCCTCTACCTTTTTGTAATTTGGGTGCTTACAGGGTCAATGTAATGTAAAATAAATTTTCTTTAAAAAGTATTGGTTACACAGATTAATTGCTATATTTTAGTTTGAGAATTAAAGAGATTTTGTTCTCCATTGCACTAGCTACCATATGCATGACAATTCAAACAAGCGGAGGTCTGTAGAGATGCTAATTAGAACTTCAAAGATTAATATAATGCCACTCCTACATGTTGCTGGCATTTCAACTGGTGTCTCATTTCTGACATAACAAGATGGTATTTGCCATATTTCACTATTACTAAATCAACAAATGTGTCCATGTAACAGTTTAGAGAAAGAACGTGTTAGCAAGTAAAGCATACATCCTTGTGTTGAGCCCCTTTCTGGCTCTGCTTTTTACACTGGATGGCATAAATAGCCAATTATGCTATTTTATTTTATTTTATTATTTATTTTATTCTTTTTTATAATTGCCATGAGAAAGTATTTTTTTAATATTGCACTCCAAACTCTTTGTAACTCACTAACTTGGAGAGCCATATAAGCAGGAATAGGGTTAGCTACAATATCTGCCATCATTTTGGTTCTCCATCTGTCTTGTAAGTCATATAAACTGTGAGTTGATAGTACTTTTTCCCCTTTGTGTTATCAATCAATTCAGACATTAATATAGCCTGTTTAAGCATGTTTTAAATATAATGATTAATTTAATGGCTTCTGCAGAAGGCAAATCCAACTTCTCTCTCATTTTTCTTTATGGCCAAAAGCGATAAAAGTTTTCTCGTTCTCTTTCACCAATAAAATTCAAGATCCTGTCAGTACAATTTGATAACAGTGTAATTTATTACTCTCCGTACGTTTGTGATCTCATATATGTTAAATAATTTGACTTCACATCCTCATGCTTTAATCATATATAATATATCAAAATTTCAGCATGATTTAAAAAAAATAAAAAAATCCACATCAAAAAGAAACAGTTCTCCCAAGGAAGATGAAGAGAAAATAAAAATACAAGCAGTTCAGGCAGCATCTGAAGTACTTGCAATGTTTGATGTTTGTGCAGTATCACAGCTGTTCCCATACAGGGTAATGTATAATTTTTCTGGAGGAGGATTGTCAAGGCTGACTGCATTAATCTTGAAGTATTGTTCCCTTAGGTTATAAATTTCTGCAAATCCAAAGCGTGAAACTGTTTGGAAGAAAAGGAAAAAAACTCAGAACTGTAAGCTGTATTAGTAGTCAAGGAAACTGTTGTCTGATTCTAGCCTTGAATAAACAGTCCAGTCAGAAATGCAGCCTAGAACTAAACTACTCCATTTTCCTGACAGTGTTTAAGTTGTATATTTTGTACCAGTGATCTCCAGATACTAATGTCAATGTCAGTCAATACTAACTTTGTGATGCAAGGTCACAAATCCATTCCATTTCATTTGAATGGAAATCAAACCATGGTAAAAATGATAGGGCTTTCAAAAAATCAGAAGTCAGAGAATTGTTCGAAAGTAGGTCTCTATTTAAGAAGAACTTAGCAATCATCCAAGATATGAGAACATTGAAGGAAGAACAGCTCTTACCTGGCCTCATTCCAGATTTGCCATAGGATCATGGGGAGTACAGAAGCAGCCATGGAAAGTATAACATCTCAGGAGACTTTCTGCTTGTTTCCATGGAAATACAAATGGATCTGCTCAGCTTTTCTTAAGTAACTTAAACATGTTGATCTATTTATTAGTAAGTTTTCTGAGTATGCTACAATGGACCTAACCTCTGGAACTAACTGTCTTTGCAGTCCCAAACTCACATTCAGAGTATTTATCTCCCCTTGTCCTCAGATTACCAAAGATTTACCGATATCTGTATTAGAACAGCAGAACTGGCCTCTCTGGGAAGAACTTAATGTGTTTGCCTGTTCTGTTGTTGAGTATTTTTCATGCTTATTCTCCCCTGTGTGCCAACTAGTATTACTGGTAACGCCTGTTAACAACAGTTTTAGATCATAGAATATTGCCATGTAACAGATTTTAAATAGACTTTCCACAGAAGACTGGCAGCTGTTCCAAGTGCTTGCAAGAGAACTCCAGTGTGTAGAAGGGTATCTAATGTATTTTCAATGTGAACTGTTACAGAACATTGAATATTTTCCCTGATCAGGTTTTTGACTCTTCTATCAAACATTCCAATAAGTTGGAATATTTTTAACTTAGTGCCTTAGTAAATTGGGAAGGGCAAAAATCGAGATGTCCGCCACCTCAAAAAACTGTGATCTTTCAAACATACATTTGTTGATATGTCTGCGATATCAGTTACTGCAAGAAAAAGTGCCACAGAAAAGTTTATTAAAAATCAGTCTTCAAGGCAGAATTTACAAATATTGCACTACAAACTTAAAAATGGAACCAGCAAGATCCTCTACATAGCTTACTTGATGTACTGTAATCGTTCACAAAGAGAAAGGGTGTGGCTAACAGTAGAGAGTTAGTCTTCAGCAATTTTTGAAACCCAGTTGCATAGATCATAAATTAAAAGGCATTTCTCATCTCAACCTGACTATGCAATCTTGAAGTTGTTCTAAAGGTGCATTCAGTTATATCACTCCATCTAATAATCTGCAAGAAAAAAAAATCCTTCTAAGTTCATCCCTACGATCCCTTTGAAAAATTTATCCTTTCTTATTCATTTTTCCTTCTCGTTAGAAGTTTCATTTAACTCCCTTTTTCTCTCACTCAGCAACCACAATTGCATATCAGAAATACAATTTTTCCAAAAGCTCACATGCTGTGGCACTTAAAAAATAGATGAAATGATTTGCCATTTAAAAGACTGAACCAGCTACCAAATAGAAAGGATAAAATCCAACTGTCATTCTTGTTCTGAGTTGTTATTATACCCAGCACACAAATGGCCAGTAGTTCTCAGCTGCAGGACAGCCCATTAAAGTCACTCAGAGAACTTTTTTCCACCTGGTAATAATCACTACAGCCTGGATTCTCAGAGGTGACAAAGAACAAGGCACATCATCCTCAGAGTTTGCCTCTGCTGACTTGACATGACCTGCTAGCCTCTATTAATTATTGAATGATGCCATACCTTTTATGAATCACTCAGACACCACATTTCTGCTCCATAGTAAAATTCTGGTTTACCTACTACATTACTTATGAACCTTGGAAAGGGATGGAGAGTACAATGGAGCAATTCAACAAAAAGTATCTGTATTTTCAAGAGAACATGCTGAGACACTTTTCCTCACTATCAATTGCTACAGCTTCGCATGCAACCTTACACTGATTATGTCCTCAACCAAGAGCAAAGCACAGTAATTCACCCTAAAACACGAAATGCTTTCCCTGATATTGTGACCTAAAACTAAAAGAAAAAAGTAATTTCTTTACATTTCTCACTTAAGGGGAAGACCATATTCATCATTAGCTGGTGATTAGATGGCTTAAACATTTGGCAGATATTGCACAGAAATTTGAAATTAATTCAGTGCTTTCCCTAATACACCGAATGAAAACGTTATAAGGTATAACATTTAATGTTCAAAGTGGAAAACTCTGATCAGGGAGAGATGAATAAGTGACTATGGAAAAGTTTAACAAGTAATGTGAAAGGATGGACCTTGTATTAAGCTTTCTCTTTAAGAAGATGTTAACATCTCAAGAAAGCGTATTTTAAACTCCACACTTGCAGTAAAACCTTTGAAAAAATAATTTCTCCCCTAAGAATTACGTATCTAAACCATTTTGAAGCTGTTAAATTTACACCTTCCTCACTTTAACCACTAAGCACTATGCAGAAATTGCTGGCTGAGTTCCTATAACCCGTACTATATGGGAGCTCCAACTAAGGGATCAGAATGAGACACATTGTTAAGGGGTATCAAATCCCAAAGTCTAGCTGATGTGAGTCTGACTGAGCTGGTGCGAGCTGGTGGTGTGGCTGAGCATGTATTACCAGCAGGCATGTATGCACATGTGCTAGCCACTCTGCTCAGCACAAAAAAAAAAAAAAAAGAAAAAAAAAGTTATAAATGGAGTTTAACAAGAAGACAAGACAGACTATGGTGCTCATGCACATGGCATGGCCAGACAAGCCCACAAACCAAGCCACCTGCTCAGCCACAACTGGCGCCTATCATTCTTCCCTCAGCACTCCCCTATTCACCTTGCTCACTCCCTTTGCAGAGTTTCCTTGATTTAGTGCAGCAGTATGGGTGTGGGAGTTCAAGTGCTGGTACTGGAGGTGCTGTGGGGCTGCCATGTGAGGAGAGGCTGGGGCTGCCCTGTGCAGGACATAGTTTCAGCCAGCTCCAACTGCCCCACCACATGGCACAGCTGGGCCCAGCAGCCACAGCTGGGCACCTCAAGGAGGGCGTAACAAAGAAATGGCAAAATGCTAGAGAGAGAGGAGAAAGAAACAGTCTTGTGGAGGACTCACGCCAGAAAACAGGAGATGGGTGTGAAGGAGTAGTGGGAGAGCGGAACCCCTGTGGTCCAACCACAGCCCTTTACTGACGCTCACTGCCTCACTGAGGGATTGAGCATGACCTGAGGCATAAACTCACTCTAAATATTCCAGATTAACTCCATTAAACTTGCTGGCTCTTAAGTATTATTTAATTTTTTTCATTAAGAGCCAGCCACAGAACTTCTATATGTAATGTATGCTCTTTTGTCTCTCATAAATCAGGGTCTCTTTCATAACTGGCTAATACACTGAAGGCATGAATACATATTCAACATCATATGGAGCTCAGGTCTCCCAACCTGCAGAAAATGATATGGCAGAAATGTACAATGTGGACAGAAATGTACTAAAGTCAGTTAAAGATGTGGAAAAATTAGGAGAATAGGCTTCTTCAGCCTGGAAAAGTGGCAAGTAAGGTCACTATGAAGATATTTTAAAATCATGATAGCATAAAAAGAATAAATAAGGACCAATATTTGCTGACTGTACACCTATGAAAATTAGAAAATAGTCTAAGTGTACTACCTTAATTAAAAATCATCATCAAATAACATAGGAACAAATGAGTTAAATAAGCAAAGTAAAATGCCAGGTTATACAAAAAATATCCTGTTGTTCTTCGCTGAAACTAAGGAATGCACATATGCCTACTTTTCATCTAAGAGCAAAAAAATAGTTGCAGCCCATCACATCGTAAGTAGAACAAAGATGACATAATATACATTTCCTGCACATTATGTTGTGCAGATATACTTATGGAACGGGTATATTTGTAATGTTTCAGAATTTGTATGATTGGTGTTTTTAAGCCTGCAGAAAATATTTATTTGGCATATAATAGGACTGGACTGTACACTTCTTGAACATTGAAATACTATGTTTTACAAGGTAGCAATCTACTGTTTTTCCATATTGCTCTGCTCAGTAATAATCCAAAGTTGGACCTGTTGTCAAGAAGAGTCTTGTTCTATTTTCAAAGGATCATAAAATACTGTTATTAAGCAAATGTGGAGAATCAAAAAGCTCTTGCCTCAGGGAGCCTTGTCTTCTTTTTGATCAGTGAAATTAGTTTCTCTTTGCTTTTTCTTCTCTTCATGTATACTGAAGAAAATCTTAATAAAATAATGTAGCTCTGTTGGTGGCTCAAGAGCTATCTGTTGATATATATAGTACCTAGGAATCTCGCAACTTAATGCCTAGAATAAATTCTGCAGCAATGTAAAGGTAAAATTACATTTTTGAGGTCTAAAAATGAAGTGCAAAAATTAGTGGATAATAAAGACTTCCTATGTTCTATGTCTCACCAAGCCCAGTCAGTAATGACCACTAATAAAACCCTTTCACGATAAATGCTTTTAAAAAGCCTTCTTCATCATTTCCATTTTGCATAACAACTATCTATTTTTCCCGCACTGTTTGAAATATATTTCAGGAAAACCACCACTAGGAATCTGATTGACAAATTGCTTAAAGAATCATCTAAGATCAAATACTGTTAAAAATAAAATCAAAGTAGTAGCAGTTCAGCTTTCTTCCTTGGTTCAGAGAGCTTTTTGAGAGCCAGAAAAGTAAGTTTCCCCTGTAGTTTCCCTTTCAAAATGAGGTGTGTATATCAGGGAAAAGATATTAATAGCAAATTTAAAAAAGGAATAAAGGAATTACTTTTTTAATGAATGGCACCAAAAAAATGAATGGCCCCAAATAAAGAATAGTCCTGAGGTTTTAAAATACAACTAGCTTCCTAGTTACAGCAGCTGCTGTGTCACTTGTTATGAAATGACATTAATTTATAAGAGGTGCTCACAAAAAAAAGAGAATAAGTTCACCTGAAATGCAGTTCAGCTTTCCTCATAAAGGCATTATCAAACAAACGTGTTGCTTTGCAATTACAAGAAGGATATCAGTGTAAGCATTTGTTAACCATTTCTGATAATTTTTAATTTCAAACCACTGTAAACATTCCAAAACCATCCCCAAAGCATATAATTAATTGCTCTTTTAACTTTTACTAAGATTCATCACGCATCAAAGTGAGTTATCATTGTAACACTTTGTGAAACACAAATAGTTACAACAACAAAAAGATAAAATTTTATGAGACATTAAATTTAGGAAATGGAGTCACAACATTACTTTTTTAGACCGCAATCACACTGCAGCTTAATAAAGGATAAACTGCCCAAAGAAATGGATGTAGGAGCAGAACAAAAACCAATCACTCCTTCATTCTTAACACAACTTCCATCTTTTGGTTGCCAGAGCAATGTACATAGGTTGCTCCAAAAGTAATGCCTCCAATTTATTTCCATGGAAACTACAACAGCTAGAAGAGCACAGTAACACTATTTGATAAAGCAAATTCTCAGCTACAAAACACTGTCTTTCAACTTAGTCACCACCATTAGCTATGCATTTTCTCTAGACATGAATAAAAGCCTGCATGCCATGCTTGTAAAAATCTACATGGTTGTCTGGAATGTGGGTTGTCTTCCACATCCCTGTCACCACTGCTGAAACACATGACCTACCACCTCACTGTGTTCACATCCACTGCTTGGTCTCTAGAAATGTTCAGCAAGCAACGATGAATATCAATGGGTTCCATTTTTTTCTGCATGGAGGAATTCACTCCACACCTTTGCTTCATACACATTTTCATGTCAGACACCATTGTGTCAGACTGCTCCTCTGCTACCATCTGTCGCATGGCAACACCATGGAATGGAATACTGGAGGAAAGTCCAACCTCTACTGCCATCCCACCAACGTTCACCTCCGATGTTGTGGACCAACATAATAAAATAGGAGGCATTACTTTAATAGCAGCCCTCATAGAAAACACTTCCATCTCTGATTTACGGCAGATTGTCCTTAAGAATGCAAACATTCAGAAAGCAACTGTTATAAAACAACCTAGGAGCTTCCTGTATCACAGACATTTCCAGAACCAAATTTCTGACTGAATTAGTAGTGACGAACACAGTGTTACAATACAGTCTTAAGGTTAACATGCTAATAATTCTCAGAAAAGGACAGTTACTTCTCCTCTAGTAAGCCCCAGGCTAGTCTGCGTTTTAATCTCTCCTCAGTACTTTCAACGACAAAACTAAATTTACTCTTAAAAACTACGCATGTCTCATTCTGTAAGGATATCTGCTTCATCACATCAGTATTTGAATACTCTTTGGTTAAGATTTTGTTTGCAACTTTATTTATGGAGAGAAAAAATCAAAGGTCAAATTTTTATAAGTAAGGAAGCTATTATTTTCAGCTAACTCCTCATAACAGAGTGGGTGACCTTTCCGAACAAAAATACCATTCATTTTATCTCATTGTAGGTCATTGATTTAATAAGTTAGAAGTATGTACTTGATCACTTAACGTGTATCAGCTGAAGAATAGAAGTACTGCAGATGATGAAGATCAAGCTGGTAAAAATATCCAACCCTTCAAATAAAACAGAAATACCCTACCCACAATTACTCCTTACAAGGGTCTGTTGTGATGGGAAAAGCTGAAATGGCTTCAAACTAAAAGAGGGGAGATTTAGACTGGATATAAGGAAAAAGTTTTTTACGATAAGGGTAGTAAAGCACTGGAACAGATTGCCAAGAGATGGGGTGGATGCCCCATCCCTGGAGATATTCAAGGTCAGGCTGGACCAGGCTCTGAGCAACCTGATCTAGCTGTAGGTGTCCCTGTTCATTGCAGGGGAATTGGACCAGATGGCCTTTAAGGGTCCCTTCTAATGTTAACAGCTCTATGATTCCATGATTCTGTACTCTCAGGTCTCCTCATTATATATCTGCATGATCACTGTTCTCATCTTCAGTAGAAAAATTCCAGCATCTCTTGCAGAGATCTCTGTGGATCTCTTCCAGCATACACAAAACAAGCTCTGCTTCTCAAGAAAAATAAAGCCCTTAGGAAAGCATTTGAGAATAAACTAGAGACGCCAGTCAATAATTTTCAGTTATACAGTTAAATAAATTTTACATAGACTATGTCTGAAATAGTCTTAACATTTTCAGCATGCTCAATCATAACTAATGTTGTGATCAGAACTGGGATATGGTTTTATCAAGACTGGCACCAGTCTTCAGATTTTTTTGTAGATTTGTCGTACTTGCACATCCTTGTGACCCTTAGAAAACACACTTTTCCAAAATTTATGTCTAAGATATGTTTTTGGGGGTTACTTGTTCCCCTCAGTGATGCACTGCTGAAACCAAAATAACACAGATGATACTTCAAAAAGAAGGAAAGTTCCAAGTCTCTTTGAAAAGGTTAGTGGAGCTGGCAAGGATGAACACAAAATAGGAATGCACATGAGTCTAGAGGTGATGGGAAGGATGGAAAATATTTTTCACAGTCTGAGTTAAGCCAAGTGTAAATTAGTGGAGCAAGAACATAGATGAAAGACACAACTTACCTTGTGAAGAAATAGCATATAGATAGAAGCAAGGATATTGCGAGATGCCTGAAGTCTGGAAATATAAGAAGGGGCAGAATTTGAACATGTTGGAAGCAACGGAATAGAAAAGTTCCAACAAAGGGAGAAACATATCAAAGAAAGTGTGTGAAGCACTCTATTGTCTCCAGAGTCAGAATCTCCTCTTCAAATGCCACTTCAGTAGTTCTGGCAATCATCAATTAAACCTATCAACTGTGTCACTCTGTGACATCTTTAATGACGCATTTATTAAAACTTTCCTGAAAAGATATTTAGTTGTACGAGTATTAGGGAAAAAAAGGGAAGGGAAAAAGAAAGGAAGGGAAGGAAAGTGTTTTGCTCTTCTTTCAGTACTAAATTCTTAGAAGATACGCTGTACCTATTGTCATGGAAAACAGTACTGCTTTCAGCACTTATTTGCTAGTGTAATGTAATTTGTAGTGCTTTCAATAATTTAAGTCTAACTAAATTTGCCCTCAGTCTTTTGTATCTTAAATGGTGTAGAATCTAGCTCATATTGTTGACCATCTCTTTATCCTCACCGGTACATGAAGATGAGATTTGTTGAATGAGACCACTGAAGCTAAGATAAAGCCATTGTAACAAGCTACTGAGAGGACCTTTTTCAGCTAAGACAGGAATGACTGGGGTCAAAACTTAAAACCTAGGTGAGAAAAATAGGGAAGTATACATAGTATTGCAATTGTAGGACCTGAAAATTCACATCATATACAGTGTACTCTGAGGTGCAAACATTTAACACCCTCTATCCAAATGTAGTCTTATTTTTCTTCTTTGTTTAGGCAACAGCACATTTTGTCTGAGAAGCAGTAAAACGTTTGGGGTTTGTTTCTGTTTTTAATAACTCAGAATTTAGAAATCACTTGGTCCTATGAACTTAAAGGATTGAGGGGTTATTCTGTGTTTTGATGTCATAGTGGTTGAAGTCTGTAAGGATTTAATGATTACAAAATCACTATAAAAAGCATTCCACTGGAGAATATACACTCTACTGCAATATGTCAAAACTAAACTTCGAAATTGCCTTGCCAAGTAAACCTTCTTCTCTGAAGTGCAGCTGAGAAGATTGGCAAAGTATCTCTGCGTTTTGTGTACGGTGTAAGAGTTGACTAGCCACAGAGGTAGAGGTTTCTCCCTTCTCTTCCTTGGTGCTTACATAGAGCCAAATCATATAAGCCACAAAGGAATAAGAAATACCTTCTGGTTAGGTAAGCATAATTCTCTAATGCTGAGACAAAACATGAGAATCTTTTTCAGCATGTGCATCTTCTGCTCTTACCAGAAAGAATTTCATGAATCTATCTCCTCAAATAGCTGTTAACCGTTTTCAGTTTCTATACTAAAATTATTCATAGTCACAAAGATCAGTGGGGTCCATAAAGCTGTCTGAGCAACTGAATTAGCACCTGGGTTATTTTCTTATCCTGAACTGAGATGCTTCTATTATTAGAAGCAATCCAACATTATTAGGATGTGCAAGAACTAGCAAATATCAACCAAAGCCACGTTCACAAGTGATAGAAGTAAAACCATATCTGCAGGTTCCCTCTCCATCTAAAACTTTCCTGCACCTGTTACAATTTTAATTCACTCCAGTGCTTTATAGCATGTCACTAATATTTCTCCATTTCACCTGGAAACACCTTTCCTGATATAACCTAAGGTAACAATTCCATTTTGCAAAGACGGATCACAAGAACAATTTAGAATTGATAGGTAATTGAACAAGAGCACACAGAATTTTACACTTTTAGTTACTTCTAAGATTTCTGCATCTACTAAAAATTTTCCTTGTCACCACATGAATGACCTTGGATTTCATGCTACTCAGTTTAATCTGATTTCTAATATCCTATTCCTTAAAATCATTCAATTCATCATGTCTAAAATTCAGTCCTTTTTGTTATAAATGAGCTTTCTGAATTTATTGAATCAACAAGTTTGATTAACCTATTTCTAATTATCTTTTTCTCCCTAGTATAGTCAATCTGCAGTTCTTAAGGAATTCTGCTTGTAAATCTTGCTCAGATCTGCCATTTGCTGTCTTCAGCAGATGACGTCTTTTCACTGGCACCAAGTAAAACAAGTTTCATAATAGTCTTCATTTAATCCAATTTGAACTATCATTTTTGCTTTACAATAACAAATGAGATGAGTTATTGAAATTACAGTGATTCTGATCTTCCACATTTTTTTCCTTCAGACAATTAGTTATATTTCAACAGATTACAGATCAGACTGATACAATTTAAAGTTATGTGTATTTAATATTTGCTACTGTTTCTTCCATCTTATATTGTAGTGAATTGCTCCAATTTCTTTCTCTTCATTGTTCCCACTTAAATAAAGTTAATCTAGTTGTTATTTTCCATTCATTTATGACTGTGTGTGACAGGATCCACATGTAACTATAACAAGAACTATAATTTCACATGCTTGTAAATAATACATTTGCTCAAAACATAGTTCATTAACTAATAACAAGAATTTAAATGTCTAGCAAAAGCATTTAAAAGTTATTTGCTACTGGACACTGCCATTTTGATATTTGAAATTAAAGTCAGGAGATTTGACTAGGAATCAGTGGAACAAATTTAAATTTTCAATAATTTTGAGGAGGCAGATTCACATCCTATTTACCAAAATGATGAAAATAAATTATTCATTATGAACATTGAGCCTTGGTGCACTTAGCATATGCTGAAGACTTACAAAGACTTCATAACGTACACACACAAACTCATGCTTTACACAGGAGTAATGGAAAAACTTTTCACACATATCTACCTTAAGGATCAAAATCTGTTTATTACACTTCATGCCAACTTAGGCAACTCTCAATACCATGTGTAATATCTAGCAAGAACAAAAATTTCTAAATCTGCGTCACTGAGTGTTACAAACAGCCAAAGCATGCAAGTGGGTGACCATTTCTTATAAGTTTTTCAGTGCTAAGGCTAAGCACTACTTTTAGGTCTAAGGCTAAGCACTACTTACAAGGTCAAGAACGGTGTGTCATACAGCATGTCAGCAAGACGGGCTTAAAAATAAAGTTAACAAACTCAACTATGATATAGTGGTGCAATTCCAAGCATGTGTCTCACACTGAAGATCTTAACTCCCCATGTAGTAAGCTACTTGCAGCTAAGCCATGGATCAATGGTCTGGTTATGAGCAAGATCAAAATGGGTAGCTTAGCCCAGTCTTAATAAACAAAATGTCCATGGTTTGACCAAAGGAGCTTCTTAGAAGATGCGAGTCTTCCTTTACTCCCAGGACTTTTGGTAAGTGAAAGCTCTTTGTAAAAACCCTGCCAAGACAGTCCAGACAATAGCATTGCCTAAATCTTTGATGCGTTCTACAATTTGCATATAAGAAGTCAAGTAACTGATATAAAATATACACTAGTTGAGACATACAAACTGGACAACTGCTTGAAGAGGAAAGTCAAACTGTTATTAAACATCATTTTGACTCTCAACTGTGAAGATCAATTTGTATGCCTCTCCCTTTCTCCTCTTCCCTCTTGCCCTTCTCCACACTTTAAATGTAAGCCAAAGCCATCAAGCTTCATACTCTTTTTTTACTGCTTTTGCTTTTTTTCACCAAAAGTAACTATATTTCTGCTTCAGCCACTGAGAAGGCTGGAGTGACTGCACTGAGAATTACATCTCTCCATATACAAAAAGTTGAGTTACATGAGTGAGTTTACCTCTTTGACACACGATAAAAAAGTCTATAGAAGCAGTTCACATAACTCCAGGGCCTATGTTTCAAGATTTTCTACCTTTACCGTAATACCAAGGTCAGCATTGCATTTTTCATTCCACAAATCCCACTGCCAGCTTGAATGAACACTGAAAAGTTTTATATCCTGCAGTATAACCATGACTTATACTCCAGGGACTTCTTTTCTCTCTTATCTAGGCTCAATCTGACAGCATAACTAAGCACTGTCTTTATGAATTTGCATGAATATGCAAGATTTTCTGTCTCTATGGTTTATTCTGAGGGTCAATGAAGGCACTGGGACTCTGGACAGCTGACTGTGGTTCTCATGACATAGTCAAATTTGATATAACCATCCCTATCATAGAGAATGATGATGCATAGCAGAACTCCAAGTGATGCTGGTATGTCTGCTGACATTCTGGCTTTGATCAGGTTGGAGTCTGTGCTGACACACATGTAATGTTACATTAGAAATCACTTTAACGTGGTATCGTAGGACTAGTATACTTTGAATGATGCAGATTTGTGGAACTTACACCCGTCTGAATTATGGCATGACCAAAGGCAAAAGTAAACTTGATTGTGTCCTTTCCTCGTACAAGTTAGAGTTTGAAACTTGCAGATTTTGAATTTGGCTAAAATGGCTAAAACTAGTTTGTTGTAATAAGATTCCTCCAGGAAACTTAATCTGTGGCCTCTTTTATGTAATAGCACTAGTACTAATGCTGGACACACACCCTACATTCCCTGAAGAATTTTATCTCTATATACAGACTAATACTTACCACTCAACAGCACTGCTTGCTTAAAACTGAAAATGCATCAACTTATTTTCCATTAAATGAAGGCCATGCGTAGCAAGGTAAGAAGATGAGGAGGAGTGACTGGAGGAAGAAAAACACTGGGATGAAAGGCAGCTAAGGTGACAGTTGTGCGTACATTCCTTTTCTAATTAATATGGATGCCAGAAAAGACAAAGTTGCCAGAAACTTCACAATGAGTAGGATGAAGTCCAAGCATCTTTTTATGTATCAGCCAGCACATCAATTTATAGTGAGTTTGACATTGCATTGTTTGAATAGGCTCTTATGTCACAGATAAATATTCAGTGTTTGTAGTATGAGGTAGCCTATAAAGAGATTTATTTCCTCTTTCAGTGAAAAATGACCAACTAAATCTCATCATTCACCATTTAAATGGCCACCAGCCACTGACTAACAACTAGCCCCATTCAATCAGAGGGTTGTAGCTTACTGATATGCAGTCATATTTCATGGTAGATGCAGACTGATAAATAGAAAGCAATACAGGGCTCACAAGAGGGCTTTTGACAGTTGCTGCCATGAAATGCTTTCATTTGTCACTGTGACAGTGAACAACAAAATACTGTCTGAAAAAGAGGGCATGAGAACACCGCTGGCTTCAGCTAACTTTCAGTGAACCCTGATACGCAAACAAGTGAACACTGTAGGTTATCTGCATTTTACTGATCGGTTATCAATAAACATATTGATTATTCATATTTTTAGGTATGATGTGCAGCTACTGATGTATCTAACTCTGATGATGCAGATGTGCATTACAGCAATAGATACAGTCTCAGTTTTATAAGTATCTGTCTAAAGGACTTTTTTTAAACCACAATTTTTTAAAACTTTTGCCTTAAATATTTCCCAAGTACAGCAGAGTTTTCCATACTCTTTCCCTGCTTTTCTCTACCATTCCAAAACATCTTCTGAGCTTCTTTATTTTTTGAAAAGAAATTCATTTTGGGTTTTTGAGAAAAATCTTTCCTATTCCACTTTAACAATGTTTTATTTCTACTCCTAAAATCATTTCTGAAGTAACTTATTCTCCAGATAATGCTAAAATAAATGAAAGATGTAACCTAAACAAGATATAAACCCACATGAAAAACAACCTTATTATCTTAAAGTATTGTTAGCATCATGCTGTTTGCTGTATAATATTTACAAGCCTTCTTGTATGTTCTTTCCATTACGCTTTGTGGTAGGAAAAGCATAGAATTATTGTAGCCCTTACACTTTCAGTAATAAATGCTGGTAAGAAAATAGGTCAAGATGACAATACTCAATAGATACATTTTGAGAACAGAATATTTAGTTATTATTCACTACCCTGTTAATCTTACTGCTAATTCTACTGAAAGGTAAAAAGGAAAGGACTCTGCCGAGCTATTTGATTTCCCACTTGGATGTGGTGATGGGAAACGATTATCTCACCAGTATCTCACAATTTATTTCAGCTTTCCCAGGTTTCCCAATAGGAGTGCAAAATGGTATTTAATAGAGAACCACAGTATCTGAACCTATTCTGTGCTGCTCCCAGTTAAGCCTTGGCAAAGATTTAATACAAAGAAATTCCCTGAGATTGTTATGTTCCTGATCCTACAGCTCTGTCTTTCTAGAAGTACTCCATAGGCTGCGAATCATTATTTTCCAGGCTAGAAATACTGTGAATAGAAAAAAAAAAAAAAGGGGGGGGGGGGGGTTNTTACAATCTCCACTGGGATCCTTCATGTCAGCTACTTGAGGAGCAGTTCCAACAGGCTTTGCCCACCTAGTCACAGCCCTCAACTTTGACTACAAGCTAAATAGTCATGAAATCTAATAACTGGTAGAAGTTTAAGCTTTGGTTTTAGTAAAGATGATGACATCTGGAAATATCACAGATCATATTAATAATACTTTGCTGTTTATAAGTTCTCCTGAACGTTCTCAGCTGGCTTCAAGTCTCTCCCCCTCTATGGTTAAGTTTCTCAAGAAGTGGAGGAACCAGATACGCTCTCCAGGGAGCTGATCCATAGAGAGGTCAATGTACAAGAGTCTAAGGTTTTGCATGTCACTGGCCTAAACAACTTTTCAAATTACTGTCATGATTCTGCCGAAGGACAAATCTGACCATTTTATCTCTTCATACATTTACACCTCATGTTCCCATTTCCTCCAATGATTCTACTTTCCATCTTCTGTGCCCGTATCTCCCACACATTCATCAAAAACTATTTTGCTCTATACTCTTCATTTCCTTGGGTCATTCACTATATTAGAGTAGTTTTCCATTCCAAATGGGGAGAAAATGAGGAATAATTTCTTAACTTCAATAAACACTTCAGAGAAAGCCATTTTAGAATATCAAATTGTTCCCAGGAGCACAGACCACTTTTCCATCAAAGAAAATCTGATTTAGTAAAGGGACTGGAATTATCTGTAATAATTTTATTTAGTAGCTGATATATAGCAAAAAGAAGAAAGAAAAGAAAAGAAAAGAAAAGAAAAGAAAAGAAAAGAAAAGAAAAGAAAAGAAAAGAAAAGAAAAGAAAAGAAAAGAAAAGAAAAGAAAAGAAAAGAAAAGAAAAGAAAAGAAAAGAAAAGAAAAGAAAAGAAAGAAAGAAAGAAAGAAAAGAAAGAAAGAAAGAAAGAAAGAAAGAAAGAAAGAAAGAAAGAAAGAAAGAAAGAAAGAAAGAAAGAAAGAAAGAAAGAAAGAAAGAAAGAAAGAAAGAAAGAAAGCTATGTGATCAACTTCTGAATATATCTTACTCCCATAAAGAAACTGGGCTTGGTTCCACTTTACTATGTGAATTTACTTTTCTTCACATTCAGCAAAAGCTCTCTTGATGCAGAGTCCCAGAAGAATATAATATGAATTCAGCTTTCCTCAGCCATGTTACTCATAACCTGAGGGCATTTTCTTTTAAATAGTGTCAAAATTCAATAACTCTAATAAAAGGTGTAAATTCCCAGTACAAATTAATGTGAAATTTAAAATTCCCACACACAAAACAGCTAATAATACTATACTGTGAGTTATGAACCATTACCCGGAGTCCATCATCAGTCAATATCTCAATGTGACTACGGTGCTTTTCTCAGTTATGATTATGCGATGAAAAGCACAGATAATTCTTTGAGATTTTTCATCCTCAGATTAAATGCAGGTAGTCAAGAGAGAATTGTGACCTGGCTTAAAGAATTATCAGTGCAAATAAAAGGCAAATTGAAAACAGTTACAGAGCTTCATGCTGCCGAAGCAATTGAACACAGCCGGTTAACTCCACAGAGCAGCAAATGGCCTAGTTCAGAACCTGCCTTCCCAGTGAGTGGCTTGAATTGCAACCCCTTGCCTTGCTGGTTGAGGAAGAAGAACCTTCCTGCTCCGGCACAGACTAATTACTATTACTAATTACTATTACTAATAACTATTCTACATTTCCCAATGTCAGGGCACTGCAGAGGCCAGTGGCTCCAGGGGGCAGGAGCATGGGGTCTTCCCAGACGGGTGAGGGAGTGCTGGGCAGCCAGGGTCTAACCCAGCGCCTCAGTCAGGAGCACGGCAGCTTGGCAGCTTCAGCCTGGCCACCTCCCTGGGGACAGGAACAGACTGAGTGTCTAAACATAGGTGGCAGTCTGCACCCATCAGGCCAGGAAGCCAATCAGGCCAGGAAGCCCATCAGGCACAGGCAAGGTTGCAAAGCAGCTACCAGGAGAAGCAAGAGTTTTGTCTGAAAAGCAGCATGTAAGGGAAGGAGAGGCAGCCCTTACTGAGACTTTGTCTAGCTTTCTTCACAGCAGCTTTTGGTCAGCCAGCCTTGGACACAAACAACAAAGTCCTAGATGGGACAAGTGCCATGACATCCCAAGCTGTGGCAGAAGTTTCCTGACATTGTTTGTCTCTCCTTTATTTTCATGGATATTTATCATATGAAAAGTGTCAAGTCTTACATCTATTGGCTGCCACTGAGTGAACAAATTCCACTTCTGTCTTTTGAAACTCTAACATTATCCTTTCTTTAAGTGATAGCTTTAAATGTTTCCATAATTGTATGTGTTCACACATGAATTTTCTAATGCCTTGTTGCAAGTGATAAAATAACAAACTTAGTTTGGCTTTCTCAGAAAGGTCATAAAAATGCATTATTGTCTTCTTGTATAAACCACGGAAGGATTTGCTTTAACTATTACTAATTACTTTGATTCCTTCTGCAGACTTTCAGTCTGTCCCTTGCTCTCTTATTTAAAATCTATCAATATTCTTAAACATTAAATTCATTCACAGTTCCTGGATTTTGCACAAGACACAGAGCATTAAATTCAGCCGCATGTTGTAGATGACACCATAAATAAACCACGTTGTGCTGTTCGCATTCTTTATATATTTCCAACTTCCAGTCATATTTCTGCCACTACTTCTTTGGTTGTACTATAACAGAATATAATTGCTTTCTTCTCTTTGTTTTCTTCAATCTTCTTGTTAAACTGTTTTATAGGGAATTGGGTATAACATTTTGGGTATAATATTTTGCTTCTAGCAGCAGCAAAGTTTTTTATTTGTCTCATTCACAGGAAATCTTCACAAGAAGAGTAGAACTGATGCATGTGAAGCATGTAGTGATAGTTTTTCAGAAGTATATCTAGATGAGTTTCTTTCTGTACAGAAATCACTACAAATTCTTCATTTGCTACTATGCATGTAATGGATCCCAGCTACATCTATTATCTATTCACAAGAAGATGCTGTTGATTTCACAAAACTGCAGATAGCCCTTTCATGTTTGTTCAATGCAAAGATACACTTCTTTTACATGGGATTATAATCCTTATCTTTCAGATGCTGATGATTAAGTAATGCTCTCCCTGTTTTCCCCCAGCTCTCCTAGTTTCCTCCCAGTTTCTGGGAAACTTTATCCAAGTTTACTGGAGAAAATTACAATGTAGCAATTTCCTTTGTGCAGTACAGAGCCATAAAAAACTGCTCCCAAAATCTTACACTGATAAGTACAACTTCAGAACAGATCCAAGAATTTTTTGATGAAAAAGCTGGATATTTGGAACACAGTGCCAGTTCATATTATCTCAGCACTGAACCACGTGCTTGGAGACTGTGAATACAGCCTCTGTTTGCAGCCAGCAAGAATCATGTTCCTTGCTTTTAACACATTATACTCCCAACTTCTCTAATTTTACCCTTAGAAAATCAAGCAAGAGTCATCATCTTCTTACAGTTACCTAACTTCAGTTTATACTCCTGCTTTGTTTGCTATTTTAACAATTTGCCCTACTGTCAGCGTCATTAGCAGTGTTATTCAAAAAATTTCAAGCTCTTCATTCTCAGAAATGAACTACATAAATCTAAGCAACAGTCATCCAGCTGACAACAAATTGAAATTGCTTCACTAGACTTAGTTCTGCAACATGATATTAATCCAGTTACTATGGTCTCTCTGTTAGCATATTTTGAGGCATCCACACTTGCATATGGATATAAAGACAACTTTGACAAAAGACACCTTGAAATAACAGGACCGAAAAGCTAATATAACTTTAAGAATAGTCCAAAGCACATCCTGTTTCCCTGATTGTTGTTAGCTACAAAATTAAAAAAAATATTTATCAATGTCCATAATTTATTTTATCTTTATAACACATTCTACTGGTGAGTTATAACATTTTAGTCATTTTTTTTAATCTAGTGTTAGGTTTTCACTTTAAAATAAATATACCTCGTTTCTGCTGTTACATGAGAATTGAAAAGTCTCAGGATGTTATTTTTAAAAGACCTAGCTATATATACATATATATATGTATACTCTATTCTTTTGGAGAATGAGCTATTTTTGCTTAAGCCTCACTCAAAGCTACTTTTTTGCATTAGTGAGCAGCACTAATACAAGAGGATAATCTCCCTCACAGCCAAAAGCATGACACTTAATGCTAACAGAAGTGGTTTGCTGTAACTTCAACAACACAACCAAGTGGCAGAGAGAATTTCTTAACTACTGATTCAAAGATACAATATTCAGAGTGGACAGCCTGTGTGTTCCAGGTACGAACATGCACGTGTGTTGTGAGCAGAAATGTTAAATTGGGAGCTTAATGCTTATAGAGAGATTTCACTTGCTTTGGTTAGCTTTTTGAACTAGACATATGTAAGCCCTGAGGTTAATAAATCTTGACACAGAGCTCCACATGACTCAGTTGGACAACACTGTACCTGTTAAAACTGCATAAGCAATTTCTTCAGTATAACACGCTTTCACATTTTAGTATGTTTTATTACTGCTGAACAAAGACCAGCAATTTCTTTTCTGCTTGTTGCTCTTTCCAGTTGTAACTGATTATACCTCTATCCTTCTGAAGTGATGGTGCAGCTCTTAGAGCCGCAGGTTTCCATGTTTTGGCCCTAAATCTGCATAGCCCAAACCATTAGAAATTCAGCCATCCCATCTTCTGAGGTAGCGATAGCAGCCACTGCTAGAACTTAGGCACACTTCCCCTCATATAATACCTCCTTAATGCAGTAAAGTTTTTCATGTTCTTGCTTCTTTCCTTCAGAATCTCTAAAATTTGATTACATCTTTTCTAGGAGATAAGCACTGACCAGCTGCTTTTACCCTAGTGATGCTAGTTGCTTCGTATTTTATTGACACTCTGAAATGAAAAGCTGAAACCTTGCAAAAGACAAGTAAATATAGGCCAGCTCTGGTGAAATCAAAGCATCAGTATACGGGGAAAAGAGTTAGTCTAGTGAAGAGTAAAATCAACTTGCGGAAACTATTTCCTCAAACTCTGCCTTGATTTAGAGTGCATACATTCTCTAAACCTCTCTCCCACCCTTGGCTTGCTTTTTGCTGCATCAGAGTAATATGAGCAAGACTAGCCATTTTTTTGCTGCCACTCCAAAGAAGTTTTTTCTATGATTAGACAATAAGACAGGCAGCATGTTTCCACCAACCTTGCAGTAAAGAAGGAATCAATGCAGCTACTTCGCATGTTTTTAATATAAGCACTCATGCAACCACTCATGCATATGGCATCTAATCAACCACTGCATTTGATACTTAATCACAGCACTAATCATCAGCTTTTTAAAATCCCTATCTTACTCCTGATATCATAATTAGTGATTCTCATGACAGTTCAATGCATATCTTGTGAAGAGCTGGTAATGTAACTATCATTAACTTTCCCTTGATTCTAGTGTCAGTTGAGGCCAGCATGACAAATAAACACTTGGCGTATGTATCATTGTTCAGTGACACAAACAGCAAGAGGCGCATGTCAACAGCATCTGATTTTCGTTATTGCACACACCATTACTCAGTTAGCTTGTTACACTTGCATCTAAGCCATCTAAGCCTTTAAATTTGCAAACTTGTCTTTCCCACTGTACGCTCATTGCCTTTTGCTGTCAGTTCAGCTTTGTTTGGTAACCCTCAACACGAGCTAATTGCTTACTCTCTTCACTATCTCTTTCATGCAATGAGTTAAACTAAATTGAAACTGCCACCTTTAAATTATAGTGCAGCCTTCACGCTTAGGTATTAGTACTACATGAAAGTGCTATCTCCAATCTATTCTATAAAGTTTATTGTTTTAATTAAAACATTATCTGTGCTCTCTAAAGGAGATTATCTTTGTTTTCTCCTTGCTACTCTCTTAAAAAAAAAGTTTCTAAGTATCTAATAAGGATTTTTGGAATGCATTCACATCATTTGGCTTGCTCTGTCTCACAGTCATTCCTTGTACGTACAGTTGGATATGCTTTGTCAATGAATTAGACTTTTCTCCAGTGGCAACTCCTGGACTTCATTCCCAAGAATGATTGATCTCATAGTTAAAGTGAAAAACAAACTGTCACAAGTAACTTACAAAGAATACAAGAAAGAAAGGTTTTACAATACAGATATAGATGAACAATGTTCTCACAATATGAAGAAAAAATGGAGCTGATATATCAGTTGTATTAAAAATATATTCTGTGAATAACTGAAACTTCACGTAGAAATCGCCACCCGCTTTAAGGCAAACTAGTGCATATGTTAAGAGGAAGGAAAGGAAAAAGTACAATGGCGATTAAGGCTTCTCACATTAAATAGTTACATAACATATTATACTGATACCAAATGAAGCAATTTTGAAGTTAAGACCAACACTTACTTTGTTCCCATGAAAATTCACATAGAGTTACCCGATCAATAATACAGGAATCGTAACATTTTGTAGTCTTCACAAAGCGCAGCATAACCAGAAAAAAAAGTTATATTTCATATTTAAGCTGACATCTTGTTCAGTGAAATACACCATAAATTACATTTCCAGATGAGACTTTTTTTTTTTTCCTGAGATGAGAATTGATATTAAAAGTTACTAACACATCTGGTGTGATACTGGCAATGGGGATCTGAAACTTTAGATTCATAGATTTGGGACTCAAGCTTCAAGGACTGACCACTGGGATGAAACTCAGCATCGTGGTGGGATTCATGACCATAGCAATGGTAAGTTGGTACTGCTAGTATGCTCAGTTGAACAGGGATTTCCAGCATTTACCTAGAAGTCTTCCAATCTGGCACAGAGGTCACCATTGACAATTACAAGAATCAGGTTCATCTCAGACATTTAAACTAAGCTTTGAGTATCGTTGTTTATACCACAATCTTATACCACTTCTGCTACAATCTTATACAAAACATTACTGTGATATGTAATTCTTCCCTTGCATTTAATAAAACTAGTAGAAATTCAGGAAGGTTAAGTACCGCCTCACAAAAAGTGAGGCTGCTGCTGCATGGCCACCAGCCCATATTTCTGCAGTATGTGAAAGTAAGGAGCAGTCAGAAATTGCTACCTTTTAAAATAGCTTCTATCAAGATATTTTTTGCTCCCTTAGCAGCACTTAGCAGTGCTGAAAAAGGATTCCAGCCCTCCAGAACAACAAAAGTGAGATTTAACACTTATCTTGATGGAAATACTGGTAATTTTAAAGGTAGTCAGTGATGACATTGAACAATTTAGAGGACTGACCCGAAAGTAGTGCCTCCTGTTTTATTATGGTGGCTGATGATGTTAGAGGCTGATGTTGGTGATATGGCAGTAAAGGCTGAACCTTCCTGCCAATATTCCACTCCATGTTGTTTCCGTGTGACAGATGGCAGCAGAGAGGCAGTCTGACCAAATGGCATCTGGCATGGAAGCGCGTATGAAGCCGAGGTGTGGAGCTGAATTCCTCCATGCAGAAAAAATGGCACCCATTGACATTCATCAACACTTGCTGAACCTTTACGGAGTCCAAGCAGTGGATGTGAACACAGTGAGACAGTGGGTGATGCATTTCAGTAGAGGCGACAGCAACAGCGGGTCGCCTCTTCTGGGGCAGATGTTTACAAGCACAGTATGCAGCCTTTTGTTCATCACTGGTGAAAATGTAGAGCTGCTGGTGGTGACTGTTGAAAAATAGTGTTTTGTAGCTGAAGATTTTCTCTATCAAATAGTGTTATTGTGCTCTTTGTATCTGCTATCGTTTCCATGGAAATAAATAGGAGGCATTACTTTCAGTCTAAGTGGAAATGAAGTAAAAAAATCAGCATTCATCTGGAATTTAGCACGGTAGGGAACTATTAGCCTGTTTTCATAAAATATTTTAATCTTTCCTACCATTGTTGAAATACATCTTTTTCAAGTACAATTAGATTTAGCCATTGTTTGATCATGGAAATATTTTTAAATAAAGGAGAAAAAATTAATTCCTTCTTTAGAAAGCATTAAATTGATTTATGAAACTTCTTATCAGTGCTAAATAAACAATAGGATTTTTTTTCCTCAGATGATTAAGCACTTTCTTTGAATAAATGAAACAAGTTGTATTAAGGCTCTGGATCACAAACTTTCCCAGCTTTAGGCTTGACATTCTGTTTTATTGCCATGAGGATAATGTTCTCTGAATGATTTCTTCTACAACTTCAAATGTAATTAAAAAGCAGTCAAAGTTCCTTAAAGTAAAGATGACATTTTCTAAAGCCTTTGTTTACTTTGCACCATTCCTCTGCCCTCTCTGCAGTCCCTCACTGCAGCTGGACTCATGCAGTCTGTGCAGGCTTTTTAGCTTGCAAAACATCTTTTGTAATATAAAATACTCCTGATTGGCTATATTATTAAATAGATATTATCATTTGGCTGTTATTCACATTCCAATAATGGAAATCTTGTCTTTTCCCATCACTTTCCCTTCCAGAACCTCAAATGCATCTGATCATAAACCTGTCAAGATGCCTGTATTTCCCCTTCCCTGCTCACTGTGGGTCTCTTGTTAGGTAGCTCTTTGGTTAACATCTGGATTTGATGTTTTTCTGTCCCATCTTTTCTTACGACGTGAATTGTAGAATGTTTAGTTCATGCATCATAACTCCATCCCCACTACTTGCTGCTGCTGTTATTATTATTGTGACAACGCATATTAATTAATACGGTGCCTCTTCTCTACTTTTCTTCATATTTCTCAAAAAGCTCATACAATGGAAAAAGTTTGTTTTCTTAGCTACTTATCTGCACAAGAAATCAAGTATATGCTCTCTTATTTGCCAAGCTATATTTAAGTCATGTTGTAGTCCATTTCATACCTTGCTGAATTTTTTTCTATGATGTCAGTCATTTTCAAAAGCTTCCTCATTAGATTGACTCAGACTGTTGAAATTTTTTGCTTAACATATCACCTAATACCACCCAGCACAAATAAATTAATTTATTGTGAAATCTCATGACCAGTAATGTATCAGACATTAAAAGAACACAATGTTACGCTTCACTTTGAAATAAATATCAGTTCAACTTGGTTGTAGGCTTCTGAATTAGCAATGCTGTAGAGAAGATTAATCTCAAATAATTAGCATTCAAAGAACAGGTGTTTTACCTATTTCTAATTTCATTTTCCATCACATGTTCCTAGGATTTATTCAAGTTTTGAGACTTCAGGAAAGTCAAGATGGAAGGACAGAAAGATATAGGCATCTCTTTGTGTTAGATGCACTAGCAATTATAGATTTTTAGAAATAAGCAGTAGTATAACACCATACCTTGCAAAACTGTAGCCATTAATTTGCTCAAGAGTCTAGATGTATTGGACAATGACTCAGAAGATCTGACTTCACACATCACCTTAATCATGGTTTTACTGAAAAGACATAGGTAATTCATCTTCAGTGTTCCTCACTGTTTTTCTCGCTGTTTTTCATACTTATTATTTCACATTAGTTTTGAAAAATAATGACCAACAAGACACTTCCGCTGTGGAAAGAAGCACCTTTGAATACATAACATGCTTTTTATGCAGTCTACCACAGATATAGGGTAGGAATATCTACTTGTTTATGCATGAACACAATTTAACATTATCAGAAACTTACAGGAGAGAGGAACTGCAACATCCAAGAAGGCTGAAGAAGTGCTATTTCCAGATTCACGGCCTCACATATTTGGCAGCAACCTCATTATATAATTTGATATTCTTTTGGTACAAGGTGCGTGTCTGTCAGCAGAGGATTAGGGTTTGGAAGCCTACAGCATGCTGATTTGGAAATTGAGCAAATGGAGTAACATATCTCTGCATTCTCTTGTTGCTGGATACGTGAGTTCAAAAGAATTACACAGCACACTTTTTCCAGCAAGCTCTTCAGATGTTGGTTCAACATGATAGCCTGCGGTTATCAACAAAGGAACTGCAAGTAAAGAAGTTGTAGGAATTTAAATATATCCAGTACCTAGCGATGCAGTAACAGATTTTTCATCTTCACTCTACCGTTAGTTTTCACTGCAGGTCATAAACAAATCTTTTTAGTCTGGTGAATAACCAGCACATCCCAACTTGATCTGAAATTTTTTAAGCAATTTTCAAGTAATACAAAGTATCACCACCAGCAGGACTCAAACAGGTGGAGAGCTTTGTCAGGGAGTGGGACCTTACTGACATTCCTTTTCTCCTCCATAATGAACAATTCTGGTTCAGCATTGAGGCACGCTGGCAGATCACATCAGCCTAGGCAGCACCAGTTTAATCACTGCGTTTCTTCCCTGACAAAGCAGCGAACATTCACATACAAGCTTCTTCCAGTCTGACACCTAGAAAATGAAATGTATTCAGCGTTACATACACATTTATCAGGATCTGTGCTCTTTCCACTCACCAGCTAATGTTAAATGTCATAGTCTGAGAAATGCATCACTCAGTAAGAAGTCTATTTAGACATAACAATAATCTAAACATAAAGCAACATACTCAGCACCTTTCAGGCAGTGATTTCTGTAGATAATGTCTACGATAGAATTTCTAAAAATTAATTTTACAGAGATTGTACTGTTGGAAATTTAAAAGAAAATCTGCACAAATTTAGAATACCAAATGTGGTCTTACTGAAATGTTATCACAATTAATTTGTACAGATAGCTTGTCTAATGATAGAACTATGATAGACACTGATCAACACAAAGCCATAAATAGCACTGATTTTCCTTCAATTGCACCATTTCAGATTGAGCAAATAAATATTACGTTAGTCCTAAAATTAACAAATTGCTAAGTGTATCTTCTAAAAATATTTAGTATTTACAGAGATGTAATATTACAATTCATTCTAAAAGCAAATCCCAATGCACTGATTTTCTCAGAAAGACCTAGAGTTTAAATTTACAATCATATCTTTTGCTGTACATTTTACTTTATGCATTAAGAATCTATCTTATCAACAAATATTTACCTCTGAGATATATGGATTGCTCTGCATGATTGCTCTTGGCCAGATGCTGTTTCTCTTAGAAACAAGCAAAACAAAACAAAATCTGGCAGAAAACAGTCATATAATTCTTATTTCAAGGTATTTATGAAAACTCTAATGGTAAATATTTAGACTACATTATCTGTGAAAAAAAAAAAGTCTCCTACTTTAAAACTGATGAGTAAGTTTACACAGATTTAAAATCTATATCTTCAGTAAACAGCACTGTTCCTCTTGTTTTTGTTAAATGAAACATATGCAAGTGGAATAGCAGTTGACCTTATCTTCCTTCCTTCATCTCCCTCCTCTATTCTATACGTTATCCTTAAATCCTAATTGCACAGTTGAAACATCTAAAGAATGAATAAATCTTTAAATGGTGGGGGTGGGGGGATAAAAAGCCCTGGAGCAATGTACAAGTGTGGTTGCCATGACTGTAGCAGAAGCACAGTTCAGGAAAATCCCGTAGCACTTTCATCAGTCCCTTCAAAAGGGAAGAGAAACCAGTCTAATACCTGTTGGTGTTGTTATTACACATCATGGCAATGTAATTAGCATTTCTGTCTACCACTAATGCGTTAGGGTAACTGGAGGAAACTCCTTTTTCCTGTTGTGAAAGCTGAATAAAATCCCACTTTTTACACACGACAACTTGCAAAAAATAGGTATGTCCAGGTAATCATCAGCTGTATTTCTCAAATACCAAAGAATTGAAGAGGTTTAGAAGAGCATTCCATATATTAATAGTTTCATCTCACAAACAGCATAATTGCAACATCCAACCTCAACGTGCATCTTTCCCCATGCACTTCACTCTCCGATATAAAGGGAGTGAACTGTGTTGTTACACATATCTTTCTCAAAAATACAAGCTGTACTCAACAGGGAAATGGTTTAGGACACATCACGTGACAGGTATTGTGCTTCCAATTACTCAGGCAAAGATCCTTTCTAGTACGTCTTCAAAATATAAATGAAGGAAAATTTTTTGCTACACCAGACTATGCAATTTTGGTAGCAGATTCACAGTATATATACCTCTTTGCAATATCATATCATATATCTCTTTGCAATATCTAATATGGCAATGAGACAAGCTAAAATAAAGGAAATATCCATAAAATCACAGAGTCACTTGAACTTGAAAACCTTATTTGCTTACAGCCCTAGCACTGTTTTATTTCTAGCCATTAGGAATAAGTGCAGCTCAGCTCAAATTAGGGGATGCAGTAGTCCCACCTCCATTCAATAGCTGACTTTTTCGTATGATTTCCCATTGTCCTGTCACTCCTATCTTAGTAACTGCCCTACTTTTGCAGTAACATTCTTGTCCAAATATGCCTTCACCTTGCCTCTGTTGCTAGCAGTCTTGCAACAGATTTTATTTGGCTTAACAGAGAAAAAGAATTGGGGAGTGGGGAGGACTGAGCTAAAACATTGTACTCTCTTCATCTTCAGCTATCCTAATATCAGTTTAGTAAAAGCCCCAGGTAAAGGGACCCTCAAAGTGATATTCTGATAAGCATTTCCTATCAAGCATTGACCATACTGTCATTTTTTTCAACAGGGATTTTAATTAATTTTGATTAAGTTGCATCTTCATAGATTTTCCAATTTTCTAAAGAAATACCTGTCACCTCTTCGTTTACAGGAGCTATGTGTATTTACTGGGTCCATAAAAGAGCACATTTTTAAAACTGCCTCTGGCAATCCATTTTTTTCACATACATCATGATGCGAAAATCATGATCTGAAAATCACAGGCTAGTCCTTGTCTTGGTTTCTTCCAAGCTTAGACCTCATTTGAGAAAAACTATTATGATATTGAAGTTATATACCAAATTATACTTCTCAAAAATCTAAAGGTCACATTGTACCATTTTAATGAACTTCTAAACCTAAAGCAAACAGGAAACAATGAACAGTGGATATGGAGTATTCACAGTTTAATAATGATCCTCAGATGACCACAATCTGAGTACTATTTGATCGCTGTATCACCAGGAATTCATTATACATTTGGCGCAGGACAGCATACTGGCACAGCTGACACTGCATTTGTTTCAACTCCTTTGCTGTTACTCCATGACCCTGTTATTTCTAGTTGATCTTACACTGGCATTTCTATTGTAAGATTTTGAGATTGTGCAAGCAGTTGAGTTTCCATCCTGTTGTGTAACTAAAACAGTCTGGGCTAAGAACACTGTCCTCCCTCACATGCTTACCCATTCTGACTCCACTTCTGAGCTGCTAAATTTTTATTTTACATCTTCTCTTCAGGAGCAAAGTTCTCTAGTAATTCAGAGGCAAATTTGTATTTGCAGAAACCTTCACTAAAATGAATGTTGCAAGTGTGAATTTTTTCTGCTGATAGAAAGTTAGTCTCTGGGCTGAATCCATCTCTGCTGAGCCTGTGCAGCGGTCAGAACTCATCCACGTCAGCACTTGACAGTGCAAGTCAGCACCTCTCACCTCTGAGCTGCTTCATCTCTATACCACATTGTGTTTTGGCTCCATTAGGAATTTTCTTAAGGCACTTTCTCTGTCAGCATGATATTCAAGATGGCAAAATGGAGTTTTATGCTCAAGCACACTCTGAGCTGAAAAGGCCTTGGGATCTGACTGACTCAGAAATTCAGCACTCTTGAAGAGAACTTGTGCAAAAAATAAGAACAACAATTTTTTTTCCTCATTTATAAGTTACATCAGTCATTTCTCAGAATAAGGGGCAACTGAACCAAAAGTCAGTGGGAGAATACAAAAAAAAAAGTGGAAGAGGATGTAACATGCCAGCTTTTACCAGTGATATGTTCTTCATCCTTTTCCTCTCACATCTGTGAGAAACAGCCCATTAGCTGTTAAAAGTTACATGACTCAAAATGTTTCCCAAAGGCTTGCTGTTGGGCATCTGCAAGTCCTTTAGGTGAAAGCAGCCATTTGAGTGCACCTGTGAGAGAACAGACTGAGAGGGGTTCTTTTAAGTTTAGCCTAGTCAGCTCTGGCAGGTTGCTGCTTAGCCTGTCTGACTGCATAGTGTTGGTTAAAATGATTAAAGGATCACTGCTTTGTTGCTTTTAGATTGATATGCATAAGTGCACACTGAGTAGTGCAAAGCTCAGGACACTGCAATATTGAATATTGTTCAGATTTACCTCTTCCCCCTGCTTTCTTCCCAATATACCTCATCACAATTAACTGAGCCCCCCATTTGGTTAATTACTCATGATTATGCCACTGCTAGAAAAAACTAAACATTATAGGGATTTTTCCAACACAGAAAGCTGTTTCTAAAATACCTCTTCTAATCAAGCAGTAATTATGTTATTCCCTACTAACACCATGAGCATGTTGATCCAGCTAGTCATGTTCTGGCAGACACAAAGAGAAAAAATACATAGCAACAGTGTCTACTCCATAGAAACAACAGCTGTAGAACAAAAGCAAAATCCACAGAAAGATTTTGAATGCTTACACTTGGCTATTTCATTGCTTTGACTTCTTTCATTTCTGCAAAAAGATTCTAGAAAAGAAAATCATTTTGACTGAAACAATAAACACATTGTTTGTATCAAAAATATTTAAAATAAAATTTTAAAGAAGCTTAAAACTATAAAGCCAGATGGTAATAAATTGGGAAAGTGTCCAGGGACAAGTTGTCTAAAAGAAACAAAGAGGTACGGAGCTCATCACTGGTTTTGAATTGAGACTGGAAAATAAGAGCCAACACTTCAGGGTGGCTAATAACCCAGAAATCAACTTTAATGGATTTTTATTAATGCCACAGCCAAGTTAATATTGAGACACAGGAATCACTGGTGCAAAGCCAAGCTTTGCAATAGAACCCTATAGCTGTTGCAAAAGACTCTTCTTGCTTCTAGGCTCCTACACTGATTTTGTTGCCTCATTTCTCCACCTGTTTTTGTATCTGTTAGTTATCTTATTCCCTGTTCCTGCATTTTACACCTCTAAGTTTCTAATCAGCTCACATCGCTTCCTTCTTCCCCTTCTCCCACCTGCCTTTAACTATTCCCTGGATCTTTCTTTTGTTGCCCTCTGCCTCTTCCATATGCCAATAATGGCTTTACTTCCCAGTCCTTTATCTTTCTCAATATTCTCAAATGTCCTCCTCTCAGCTGATACCTTTGTCCTCCTGCACATAGCCAGGGCATACTGCAAGGATGCAGGTCCCCAAGGATTTTTCTCACATCTGTCCTGAAGCCTTTGGTCACAAAAGCCTCAAGGAGTCAGAAGAAAGCATTGTGAATAAAGTGTCTCCAGTCAACATATCAGAGAATTCAGAGGAAAGCTAATGACCAAATCATCCGTACATATGTCTGTATGCCCAATCCATAGCCCACAAGATGCATGCAGCCCAGGACAGCTAGTAATGCATCCCCATAACATCATAAACTTTTAACGTTACGTGATTTTTAACGGTACCTTTTCATGAATCAATTGTGCGTAGCTCAAGCATGGGCTGTATTGGTGACAGTGGAATGCTGTGGAGGGGAGGACGCAGTGCAGTGCTAACTCCATCTCTCATGCCTGCCACACACATGCAGTTGAATCAAACCCACATGTACTACACGTTACACATGCTTGTGCCACTTGGCGAGTAAAATGCAGTGATTACTTATAATATATCAAACTACCTACACGTGTGGTTGCCTGTGAAGACAAGCAGTTTTTGTTATTAAGCAGACCTGTACGTTTTCTTATTTAACTGTTAAACTTGGGCTTGTGTTATTTCATATAATAATTTAATAAGTTGATATGTTCACTGCAGAAGAGGTATCCAGAAGACTCATGCTGACAAATTTTGTAATTTTCAACATTTTTGATACGTTGGCTAAACACAGTCCTATAAACAGGAGAAAATAAACAGCCTTGCTTTCCATTTTGATAAAGGAATTTAAGAATAGGTTGAATAGGTTTCAAGATTTCTGAAAAAGTCATTGATTTTTTGTTGTATTTTCAACTCCATTTTCAGTCAACATAAATACATTACCTGCGAATTTTCAAATGGAATATACGGAGTTGCAGTCAGACATTCAACTCAAAGAAAAACCTGGTCATGTCTCTCTACTTGACTTTTGTAAGACCTGCCTTACCAGAGAAAAGTATCCCTCGCTTCACAATCACACCTTATTCATGCCATCGCTTTTTGGCAGTATATACTTTTGTGGACAACTGTTTTCAAGGATGAATCACAAGAAGAATAACATTAGATAAAAAACCTCTGACAAGCATCCTGAGAACACACTAAGAATTGCAAATGCATCCATCAAACCAGCCATTGATGCATTAATTTCACAAAAACAAGGTCAAATATACCACTAGTTCTATGTTTTTCTTGCTCTCTTTTTTAAAGTTCTGATTAAAAAAAAATTAAAAAACATAAGTTTTGTTACTTATATACATTAACTACATTATATATTTTATATGTGGCCCAAGACAATTCCTCTTCACTCAGTGCAGCCCACGCAAGGCAAAAGGTAGGACACCTGTGGTAGATAACAATGACAGCCTTCACAGCTCTTTGCACTGCACGTGTAAATCATGTTTTCATTCTCAACAGTAACAAATTGGCCAAGATACCAGCAACTGCAAAAACAGTACCCTGCATAAACTATCAAGTAAACTTTGCTATCAGCTATGGTTTATGTGCCTCTTATAAGTGGCTTCAGCTGGAAAGAAATGTAGTTAATTGCTAAACTGCATTCTCAAGCATGGGAGTTCAGAGATTTTCTGTCTTAAGACTGGCTATGTAACCAGCATTTGGACAAATATACAGTTCCCACTCAAACATTCCCACTGTCTGTAGTCAACAGCACTCAATACGTGTATTTCCTTACAATATGCTGGCATCATAGGTGTTGCTTCTTCAGGAACTTCTATGCCTTCTTTTAAGAAAATACAACTTTTCAGCTGTGAATAGTGGGTTTTTGTGTGTAGCATTCAAGACATCATATGGCTTAAACCAGCATCTCTTTGCTTCTACTTAGCATCCATTCTAGATATAACCATTTTCAGAAGCATTGCACTAACCTGGGCTTCACATTTCTTAATACTGCTTTTAATTTTCATTAGAAATAGATAGAGAGTAATTCAGTCCTGCAGGCTTTCTTATAGTCAAACTGTAGTGTCTTCAAAATTTCCTTTCAAAGGTCCTGTTCATTAAGACCTTCAAAGATAAGCTAAAACTCAGCTGTACTACTCTGATTTGAAAATCATAGGGTATATTTTTCTATTGATCCAAATGAATATCCCTTGATTAAGCTTCTTTTTATGTATTCCTAGAAAATACAAGACGCATGTTTGTGTACAGCCTTACTGTACATATTACCTCTTTTTAGACATATTAAGAACTTTCCTTTTTAAAAAACACTCTACCATATGCCTTTCAAGGACTCATTCAGGGGATGGTTATATCAAGGGTATTGCCACCTATTTTTTTTCTTTTTTAAATAGTAGCATAAAGGCATAAGTCATTCAGAATCCTCCATATATCTTTTTTTAAGTTGTTACTTTATTTCTTTTCACTCTGTCATATCATAATGTCAATAAAGAAAGGAGAATGACAGGAACATGGAACTCTGACATTTTGTCTTCAAAATGAGATTTCATACAAACCACGCTGTATGCAAAACAACGTTACCAAGCGGTTTAGAAGAACAATAACTTCCAGGAATCCTCTCAGGCTAGGATCTTCAAACACAGTGGGTTTTTTCTGCTTCAACATTTTTCTCAAGAAAGTTCTCTTCTTGCCTGTGAAGGAATGCATGGTTATTTTAATTTCTTATTTAATTTTTTGGGGTGGTGCTTCTATAAAAACTAAGTTAATAAATTTTATAGTGTTAAGGAAGCAATCTGCAGTTAGTTATAGCACAGTTCTGCCCTAATTAGCTAGCTTCACGAAAATCTTCTGCACATAATTCAAAGAAATAACAGCTGACACCTCAACCGTGTTTTTAATTCACCTCAGTAAACACTCTTATGAGCAGAGGTACACTTGGAACACAAAACCCAAGATTTTATTCTTCTATTGTCATTTTCCATTATTGTTGTTCAGCTAAAACAACTAAATAAATTAGGAGAGTTCCAGAAGTCAGAACATACATCTTTTTTTTTTTTTT
>WBMW01004213.1:287920-298366 GCA_013396635.1 Penelope pileata
GATGAATTTTTGTGCAGACAAGTTTTGCTGAACAAATTAAATAAATGAAAGTTATTAAAAGCCATACAAGGCTTTACAGCTTATTATTGCCACCGATTTGTCTGCAATGAGCTTTTTCTTTCTTTTACCCTGTCCCCAAAGCCTTCCTTCTATAAATTTACCCTTAGGCCAGAGACTAAGTTGCGGTGCCCCTGATAGCACAAAAACCCTGAGATGATGGAAAGCTGTTCACCTTCAAGAATAAAACATATTTTGTATGGGATATTCTTCTTCATCATATTCCTGTAACTAAAGACCTACTGCTTCACAGAATATGTGCTGCAACAGACTGAACATGTGAGCCCCTTATTGACTCAGCCTTGAGAAACATCACTAGTTTGGTAAGCCTGATCTAAATGGCAGCTACCCTCTTGCTTGGGTACTCTGGCACCTTCCCTAGAATTAATTATATTTCTCTGACAACAAAGTGTTTATATCCATCGAAAGCTGAATGGACTTCATGTAGCAATCACACTATGCTTGCAGGCTGTTGTTCCTGTTTTCCATTTGCCAGCAAAATTGATTTCAGACTTCTACAATAACCCCTAAAACATTTCTTACAATATTAGAAATGATTTCATATGGTGTTCCAAAGTTATCTATGGAAAGATAAAGCAACTGCATTGTCACTACTACTATTCAGGGCACTTTCATCAATGTTAGATTAAAAAAAAAAAAACCCTTGCTGTATTATGAACAGTGCCAACGTGATTTGAAATCTACCTCAGATAACAAAACCCCCGCTTAGGCCACAAGAAATGATGTCCCACGCAGCATTTGAGAGATATGCAAGCACAATAGTTAATTATTTTTATCACTAGCACTCCTCCCTTAAACTTCATGGAAATGAATTGGAAGGTGTCTGAAAATGGATACACTTGACTTTTACAAAGTGAAGGACCCACTCCTCTCAATGAAATATGTTACATACAACTACTTGATCTTATTTGTTATGTTTTAAGCAGAAAGTATCCATACACAAATATCAGGCCTGAGAAGAGAACTAATTTTTACCAAAAGCTAACATAACATGAAAATGTGTGTCTTGATAATGTTTCCAAACAAGTCAGCATGCAGTCAGTTGTGGTGGATTTCAGGGCATTTAAAAGTGATTTTTGTAAATAATACAGATCTTTCATTTTATTCTTGTCTTTATGTGCATACCTAAAGCCATGAATTTATAGGAATTCCTATTGTTCTTGTGAGATACAGTTATCTACATATTCAGCCACAGTTTGAGAGTTAGGTATTATTTGGTATTATTGACACTGACTTTCGCACTGTTTCTGTATTCTCAGTATTCTGTATTCTCATCACCAACTCTTTAATGTAGTTGTTTATTTTTAAGCATAGATGTTATTTCGTCAAGAATAAGTAATATACTTCTCTTACATTAAAAAAGAAGTTTAAATCATAATACCGTATGAATCATGAAACATTTAATACCTATATTTTTCTATTCTGATTTACCATCAAAGAAATTATGGCATCTTGGGCTTCCTCAGTCTCTTCTCAGAAAGGGGAAAGGCAAAAGACAACATTTATTATCTTTTCTGTGTACAGTAATTCAGTACATAACCGATACAGCTTACATAACTGATACCTTTGAAGTAAGTCTGTTCCCTCTAACATGACAAAAGTTAAACACTGCAGTAGTCTTGTGAAGCACAGTCTTCAAAACTCTAACAATAAATTCAAAGCCTTAAATACCAGGTAGTAGTAATTAAACTCAGTGCTTCACTTCTTTAGAGAAACCATCCTCACTAATATTTGCAGTAGCTTAACAGTAAACAGCAGTTTCACAGACCATATTTAGTACTGCATAACCTTAGATCTGGCCAACTAATTTTTTTTGGGACTCTATCTTAAGCCTTATAGCCTTATAGCATCACAAACCTCTAATTCAACAGATTTGATCGGACACAGAGGATGAACTTTTCAGCCTCCTCAATAAGCCAATATATATGCTTTCCTGCTTAGACAGAGGCTGAATCCATTCCATAAATAAATACAGCAATAAGCTCCACAGACAATTCCCTAAGCTACTTAGCAATTGCTTCTACATGAATACTAAGAGTCCAGTTTAAAAAATAAGTAAAGGAAAAAAGGTATTTGAGGCCATCTACTCAGCATTTCAATTTTTTTGAAAAGATACCTTTTGTATGCATAGATACTGAAATGTATGCAACCACGCACTACATGTGGATGGTATCAGTTACATTTTATTTCATATCATGAAGTATAAGCTTATTGTTCTCAAGATGTAAGCTGTCACTGGTGCTATGGTAGCTCCAGGTAAAGATAAATTTTGTGATGAATGTAGAGAGACTTTTCTGAACCGTTTGGTTCTACTGGGTGGCAAGACAAGCCTTTGCAAGCACTCCTAAGCATAGACCAAAATGTTAAAAAGGCATTGGGACAGAAAGGAAAAGTTCTGAGGGAGGCTGATCCATCAGATAATATTTGTCATGGCATAAAAGAAAAAGCCCCTACTGAGCCCAGTGTTAGCCAGAATGAAGCTTACTCACGGAAGATGACATCTGAATGGCTGGCAAACACTATTGCCTTGAGTGAAGAGGCAGATGCTATCATCTGTGGTAGAAGCCTGCTGAAAGACAGAGAAAGTACAAAAAGCTTTTATCAACTAGCGAAATCCAAATCTGAGCATTAGAAGAAACCATGGAACTCAGTAGCAGAGAGGAAATGGAAGAGAAAGTTATTCGTGACAGACTGCAAACCTCCAAACTCAGCAGATAGGATACTTTACAAAGTGATCACTTTTCTAACGATAGTCTTTCTCATTTGCTGCTTTAAATGCAGTGCTTAGTCACTCTTTCCTAGACACAAATGATACATACAGAAAGCTGTTTGAGTATGAAACAAAACCGAGGTAATGGCATGGAAAGCACAATGACACTAGTTTTCTAGGTTAGGTTAACTTGAACTAAAGCAGCAACCTCCTATGCTTTAAATTTTCTGCTACAGGCATGAAGCTCTGACTGCCACATCCTTTTGCTTTTCTCAGGAAAGAGCTTTTTTGTGGACTGCTCTGCTGACACCTAGTGAGCCTCAGCTTCAACAGCTCCAGGCGGGCACTCTTCATTCCACTTGCAGTGAAGCATATTTAAATGGCCCAGTCTGAGGTTCAGCAATGTGCTGAGTCACACATCTGCTCAGAGAAACCTGCAATGCTGCTGATGAGATGTTAAATATGGAAAGATGGTAAAGAGGAGAAAGGGAAAAGAAGCATGTTGAAAATACGTAATGGTCAAAGTCTTCCCCTCACAGACTAAATGCCTTTTGCAAGGATGACTGACTCAAAGCAACCTGCCACTGGTTGGGATTTCGGTCTTTTTCTACGTCACATATTTAACTGGAATATCTCAGTGCCCATAACTTCTAGTTATTAGCTCCTTTATTGTTTGTTTCTAATTTAAAATATGAGCTATAAGCAACTGTTCATTAATGTTTCAAACTTAATTCCAATCTAATCCTATTATTATGATAGTATAAGCATGACATTTGATCCTTGGCTCAGCTTGGGAGAACAGCGACTTTGTATGAAATTCTCTGCTTCAGTGAAGTGGCTTAATATTGCCTAGGGGACGGCACCAGCTGGATGACACAGCTTTTCCCAGGGCTGCAGAGTTCTGCAGCTTACAGCAAACACACAAACATTCTAAAATATCATGCTCCTGTTTTAAACAGAAATTGAACAACTGAATCAAAGTTCTGACTATCTGAGATAGCAATGCTGTATAAGAGAGAACTTTACTTTCCTGAAAATGGCCCTAACAGGTTATGATCATTAGTCCTGAATAAAAAAATGGGAGAACTGATGTACTGCTACCTAGTGCCAGATGAGTCAGCCCCTTGGGAGCTGCTGGTCAGGAGTGCTTAGGTTTCCCTAAGAGCGCTTACTGTCTGTCTTTCTGAAATCCATAGTTTAACTAACTGAACACACACATTTCTGGGTGCTTAAAAACACCCGTGCAGAGAGAACTGTGCTGCCCTAAACTTTCAAGTGTAACAAGTTAGGGTAATTGAACCTTAACTTTCAGATATAGGAGTAAAATACATCCCAGAACAGCATTACATCCTTCATAGTTTCATGAATAGCAGTGACACTACAGATTGTATAGACCTAGTATGAGTACAACACAGTAGAGAGCACCCAGTTCTGTTAGGGAAGGTGCCCACAAAGAGAGAGCGTTTCTCACAGCAGTGGATGTACTTCTCAGGCACAGCTGAGGCCGTCCACACTGGCGCCAACAGAGTCACTGCTGCCGTCCTTCCACATCAGCCTGGTATCTCAGCTACAGTGCTCCAGCCAGTCAGAAGTGGGTCCTGCATTTAAATGGGAAGCACAGTCACTTTGCTTCTTTCTCCAAGTCACAATGACGTATTTCACCTTTACTCTTTGATAACTTTCAGAGTCCATTACACAACTCAATAAAATCTCTATCATCAAAAGCCAATTGAAAGCATTCATTTTTTGCATAAATATATATTTTTTTCTTTTAATTATAAATATTCCTTTACTTAGAAATTTGTTATGGAAAACAAATTTTCTTTCACATATTCTATATTTGAATGTTTTAAATTCAATAGGATATTTTCTGCTTAGAGCAGTCATACATGACTTTTTGCAATTTAAATAACTTGCAAAAAATCTTTGCTTTTCTTCTATCATGCATGAGACAGCACTTTAGATAAATTCACTCAGCACTTTTCCTATACTAATCATGCTCTTCTTTAATAGCTTTTTCCTTCCAGCAATAAACATGACAACAGTGTCTGTAGATGATTACAAAGACAAATAGATTTTAATTGCTATTAAAGGAAACTCATTCCGGTTTGTATGAACGTAGTATAAATTTTAAAACATAAAATATCTTAATGCCATCTTATAACTACACGTGTTGAATAATATTGGTTAATTCCAAGATTGAACGCATATAAAATATACACAGTATAAAATCAGATGAATGCCTCAATTAGATAAGCTGAACCATATCCAGAATTTTTTTTATGCGTTTAGTATTTCTCATACACCACTTGTACAGCCTGAGCCACAAAAGATGATTGAAAGAAAAGAGGACCATTTAGTACGTAATTCACTAAACTCTCTATTAACTGTTACCAATCTATCCAAAATTACTAGTCACTTCTGCTTGCATCCTTTACAACAGTAATTATAAGGTTTAAATACTATAATCAAGGAAATAAAATATTCCCACTGATTAAAAAAAAAAAAAAAAGGCAAGTGAGAAGAGAAAGAAGGCAAGCAAGATTATTTTATCAAATAAGTTCAGGAACAGAGAATCTTTCATTTCAGAAGCTTCACCCCTGAGCATGAACCTTATTTAGTTGAATGGCAGAAACTGCTCTGTTCTCAGTACTCATTTCAATTGTCTTGATCCCTCCTCAGATCTCTCTTATCTCCACTTAATGCATGGAACAATCTCTTCTTGAGAAAAAGTACAAAGGTGGTTTATATCGACTGCCCCAGCGCCACAGCTTGCCTTGTAAAACCCTGTCTTAGTTTCTAACAGAAGTTACGCTTCTCATAGTGTCTAGTATGAAGCTATGTTATGGNTCTCCCCCGTCCCATTTGGGGAGGGGGGAGGGTGAGTGAATAACTGTGTGGAACTCAGCTATCTGCTGAGTCAAACCACGACAAACCCACAAGATGCAAGATACAGTAACATAGACCAAATCCCTGAATAGTCTAATTATAAAGACATTTGCACTGCTCCTACGCTTTTCACTGCCAGAGCCTTTTGCAAATACCAATATCAAAAATACCTGAAACATGTCTGATTTCCATATTCCCAATGCACAGGTGCTAGAAAAAGAAACAAAAACAATGTGGTTTAACACAGTGAGAACTGCATTCAAAAGCCAGATGTCCCCTGTTCTAGATAGCACCTTTGGAAGAAAAAGTTTTTAAAACACCTTTCAAACATCTGTTATTTTTCTTGGCAAAAACTGTTAAATCCTGCCACTTTCTGTATAGCTACAGCCACTGCGACTCTACTGTGCAATCAAGTCATCAAGACAATTTAGAATGGTTAAAGAGTTCTCAAAGGTTTGGTACAATAATTGGAAACAATATATGCCTGAAACTTTCCTATATATTTTGTGAGAAGAACAGAAGTATGCTATACTTGTCTAATATCTAGCATCTGCATACATGTTATAACCACAGCTATCATCCATGGTTACAAGAACATTTTCCCTAAAATAAAATTAACTTAATAAATTGAATGTAAAATAAAATATTGTGGTGATTCTGGTCTTGTCTGATTCTTCTGTCTTTTTGTTTTTTTCTTCTCAAATACAAGAACTCATTCAGCACAATGCAAAAGAGCAACCTACTAACCTGCTCATGAAGTACTATTTTGAGACAACCTCTGGCTGTACTGGACTGCAAACACCGAACACAAGGGTTGGATGATATTTCCATGACCTGGTTTTCCATCTGGTTGGTTTTACATTACAGAGAACAGAAATCACTGCATATCCAGAGCAAACAACTAGCTCTTAGAGCACTACTAGGGGAATAGACTCATTCAAATCTAATTAAAAACAAATCTAAACTCATTATTCAATTTCTCATTCAGTGTGTATGGATCAAGCGTAATTTTTAATATGCTGACATAGAATCATAGAATCATAGAATGGTTCAGGTTGGAAGGGACCTTAGAGATCATCTTGTTCCAACCCCCCTGCCATGGGCAAGGACACCTCCCACTAGACCAGGTTGCCCAAAGCCCCATCCAGCCTGGCTTTGAATACTTCCGGGGAGGGGGCATCAACGACTTCTCTGGGCAACCTNCCTCGACCTGCTGGCCACGCTTCTCTTGATGCAGCCCAGGATGCGGTTGGCCTTCTGGGCTGCAAGCGCACACTGCCGGCTCATGTTGAGTTTCTCGTCAACACACACCCCCAAGTCCCTCTCCTCAGGGCTACTCTCAAGCCATTCTCCGCCCAGCCTGTATGTGTACTTGGGATTGCTCCGACCCAGGTGCAGGACCTTGCACTTGGCTTTGTTGAACTTCATGAGGTTGGCATGGGCCCACCTCTCAAGCCTGTCCAGGTCCCTCTGGATGGCATCCCTTCCCTCTGGCGTGTCGACTGCACCACACAGCTTGGCATCATCTGCAAACTTGCTGAGGGTGCACTCGATCCCACTGTCCATGTCACCGACAAAGATGTTAAACAGCACCGGTCCCAGTACCGATCCCTGAGGAACACCACTCGTCACTGGTCTCCATTCAGACATTGAGCCATTGACCGCCACTCTCTGAGTGCGGCCATCCAGCCAGTTCCTTATCCAGTGAGTGGTTAGTCCATCAAACCCTTATTTATCCAGTTTATCAACATAAGCATAACACTAAAATCAATTGATCAAATTTTTGCAATTCAAAGATCACCAGATGGTATTTTCCCCCATAAGGATTCCATTTCCATTATATTTTGTCACACATCCTTCTATTGTGAAATGTCATTGATTTGTGTTTGTTAATACAAAAGACATTGATTTTTGCAAATGATGACTCAGAAAAGGGAAAAGTTTTTAACATATTTTATTTCACAAAGCATTTCTAGATATGCTTTGCACACACACTCTTCACAATCATACACAAGAACTAACAGGCTTCATCATCACTTATTATTTACTTTCCTAGTACACATTGATCAGATTAGCAAGGAAATTGAAAGATTTCTTACAGCACCCTTCCCAAAATAATTTACTGTTACTATGCTAGAATCACAGTTTATTCGGTGCAAGCAAGATAGATATGAACTATTTCAACCTAAACATAGAAAAGCATATTGTGACATATGGTTTTGGTAAGGTCGTTCACATGGAAAGATATTCCAGTGTACACCTTTTATATTCCAGTGATGGAAGCTGGGCAGGGATGGAATGCTTTGGGTGAGGAGCTATCTATACTGGCTGCAGTTCTGGCCGTGGTTTAAAAGAGAAACTGAAAACCGTCAGTTATTTGCAGACAATTTGTGTAAAAGCACTGTATAACAAGTTATGCTGCCTTCTGTTAGACCACGTTATGTTAAGTTCTTTTCACAGAAAAACAGTTTCCTAACTCGTCTTTTCTGTGTAAGTTTCTTGCTTTAAGATAGCACCTTTGGAAAAAACAGAGTTTTTACAACACCTTTCAAACATCTGTTGTTTTTTTTGGCAAAGGAGTATGTCTCATGCCTTCTAACAGTAAAAACTGAAATATCTACTTCAGTTCGCAGAATGGTTATAGCAGAAATAATGGCTTCACTGTAAGTTAATAATAAATATTTAAAACATTACATAAGACAATATTTTTCTAAATGTTTTTCTTCTCCTCTTTCTTCTGCCAGCTTTGTCAGTGCTAGCTTTTCTTGTTCTTTGTTTTGGAAACTTACTTAAAAGATTTAATATGCAAGTAAATACCAAGAAATTGCTATTTCTATCTATGTGCAGACTTCACAGGCAAATTCAGATTGTCAATATGTATTTATTGGTTGGTTTTAAAAGCCCAGATTTTCTTTTTGCTTTTACTGTATGCATACACAAACACACATACACCATCACTCATGCTAGATGTTTTAATTGTAAGCTATTATAAACCACAAAATATCGTATAGTAGTTGGCAAAGTTCGAGGAAAAGCTGCAGGTAGTAGATTAAAATAAGATGACAGAAACTCCAGTAAGTGGTACATTTTGAGATCAATTTTTCTTCATCTATTTAATAGACACAACTGATAAGTTACTTGTCTCGTATGAATCCAACGCCACAGCAATCTTTCCTCAGCCTTCATATATTTGTATAGACATATCACACTTACGTAATGCAAACAGGATTGTTAAAAACGAGAATGTTGTATATGAGCTATAGTCAAGCTCCATTTCAAGGTCCATTAGGAAGCCACCTTGTCTATCCAACTACAGGTAATTAGAACAGGATAACAGTCCAAGCAAGGAATGGGGGGAAAAAAAAAAAAAGCCACATAATTGAGAAATACTGAACATTCTTTAATATTAATTTCATAACCCAAACAATTTTGTGAAGAGTAGTTCAGAATGAGAGATACTTTATAATCCAGTTTGTACACAAAATTTAACAATGTACTTTTGATTAAAAAGAATCTTTGTAGTGATGACAATTGTATTTACTATTAAGATGGAATCGTACTGCCCACTGTAATAAAATCCTTTTTCTTTCTTCATTATAATTTCTGAAAGTGGAACAAATCATAATACTGTAAAGAAGAAGAATCAATGTGAGTGACCTATGAGCTAAAAATTTCAATGAAGGAAGAGTTCAGGGAAAAAGCATTTCTGAAAATAAGAAGTGGAGCTAGCAGAACACAAATAATAGTGACTGCTTCACTGATCTAACAGTCTTCATTGTAACTAGTGTCATCAATGTGTATTTGTTTGGGGAACTTCCCTTTAGCCCATTTAAGACTCATAGAAAATTATACAGAAAAAAAATGTGTTTGAAGTTCATCCACTGACAATTACTGTGTGCTTTGACATCTCCACTGAGTCTGAAGTATTGAATGGTACAAAAAATCTGGTGTTTGAGAAGGGCCATTTGAAGTAGAAAGGACTTGCAAAAGTGCAATGTACATCTCTGAAAGACAGGAAGGTCATGGTGAAAGACGTGAGTTCACAGTAAGTTAAAACACTGATGAGTATTTAGAGGAGCTCCTGGAAGCCTGCTCATAGTCTACTGAAGAACAATTCAACCTACTCATCTCAATTTATTGCCATGTCTAAACTGAAAATACTTACTAAAGGAGATTTTCAAATTTCATTTGCTTCACTGTGACTTATTAAAAAAAATAGAAAATAAAAACAGAATAATTTGAAGATGGAAAGAAAATGGAGTGACCTATATAACTAAAATTTCAAAAAGAATCATTGTTCCACCTAAGTTTCATGCTTGTAAAAACAAATGCTGAAGTCTCCATTGAATGCAAACTCAGTTAATAACATTTTTATTTCTTTAAATATTAGAGATATTTTTTAAATATTTATTTAAATTAATTAATATACCCTTCCAATTCTATGTATGGATTTGACACAAAATTGAAAATAGCTTCTTCACTGCAGCATTTATGAATGACATGCACGAGCAATACTGTCTTTCTCTGCTTTCCCTTCTGTAGCACATGCTATCATGAATAACTAGTGGATCACTAAGATACCTGACCTATTGGACTCAATAACAAAAATACACTGACTTTGATGACTACAAAAGCGTGGTTGATTTGTGAAGCCAATGTTCAATTAAGTAGAGGTAATAACATTTGTCTCTGAAGATAGATTCCTACACGAACCTATCTAGCTGAGATGCAAAAAGGCTGCAAGACATACGTTAAAAAAAAAAAAAAAA